>OX465381.1:14201119-14428361 GCA_950004255.1 Mesopsocus fuscifrons
ATCTCCTTCGTATTGTGACGTTGATGTTGTAGACGGTATGGTTTTCCTTCATTCCCTTCCCACAAGGAACTTGCCAGAAACCTTCGGCGAACTGGCCAGATATATCCTCACTAGACTATGCGCCACGAAAGCACCTCGAGTGGACATAGTATTCGACCAATACATCACACCTTCAGTGAAAGATTGTGAAAGGCAAAGAAGGGGAGACGCAGCAGAGGCAATCGACTATATCATACAAGGTCCGCATCAGAAGGCCCCCCGGGATCTTCAAAAAGCACTCCGAAATTCGAATTTAAAAAAATCGTTGGTCAACTATCTTGCGGAGGAGTGGAAGAAAGAGGAAAACCAGAAACTATTAGGCACGAAAATAGTTTACTTTACTCAGTAACAATAATGGTGCAGAAAACCAGGAAGTTTCTGAAATGAGGTGTGACCATGAAGAAGCCGACTCAAGGTTATTTTTTCATTGCTACCAAATATCTCAGTCGATGTCCCTCAAAAAGGACCTCCATTTTATGGTAAAAACAAACGACACCGATGTTGTCATAATCTTCATTATAAATATCGATCCTTCACGACACCAGTATTGGGTAATAGAATTCGGAACGGGTAGTAAAAAAAGAGTTCTGGACAACACCGGACTGGCGAAGAAACTGGGACTTAAAGTGAGCAAGGCCTTGGTTGGTTTTCATGCCTTCACAGGGTGTGACGCAACAGCGGCATTTGTTGGAAAAGGGAAAGTACGGCCATACTCCCTTATGTTAAAAAAGGATGCATACCAGGCTGCGTTCGCAGCCTTGGGCACATCAGTGGAGGTATCAAGTGAAACGAAAGACGCCGTAGAAGCCTTTACTTGTGAAATGTATAGCCAAAAATGCAAAAAGGTCAACGAGGCAAGAAAAAACTTATTCACTAAATATGCGAAGCCTGTAGGAGGGAAAGCTCCATTCGCCGCAATTAAAAACATACTACCATCCCAGTTCCCTCCATGCCAGAGCGTATTCTTCAATAAAATTCTGAGGAGTAATTACATTTCACATATCTGGCGGCACCCCCACCTTGACAATCCGAACAGGGAATTATCCCCTACAGAAAACGGGTGGGAACTGAAAAATGACCGCTTCAGTCCTCAGTGGGACTCGAAGCCTCCAGTTCCACAAGACCTGGAATTTCCCAAAGGAAGTGAGTCAGAAGAGGAGGGCGACGACGATGAGGATGATTTTTCTGAATCATCTGACGGCTTGGATCATGACTCTGAATAAAAAAAAGTAAGGCACAAAATGCGGTGCTAAATAATAATAAATAACTCAAGCTGTAGAAAGAACGCAGGTTTGTAGAGTTTCTTAAAACACTACTGTAAGGAATCTGTCGCAATGTTGATTTTTTCTAATTTTTTTGTCAGTAAAAGTTGCCAGAATGTCCTCAGAAATTTAAGAAACGGCAAGAGCCGTTTTCACACCTACTTAGCCTTAAAAGTAGAACGTCAATTGGGTAAATTGTTGCATTGGTACCCATATCTATGTATGTGATAATGATAACTTTCCGTGATTTTTGTGACAATAAATTAGGAAAGTGCAATGAATTAACAAATATAGAAACTTATCATGCTGATAATTTAAAGGGTCATAACTAAGACTAACTACATACTTACAATATATTTTCACTTGCTTAGATATATAAGAAACCTCCTTTAGCTTAACCTTAACCAATTTTTTGTTTGCGAAGCGCGACGGTGCTATTTAGATATATAATTACCAGTCGAAATGTGAAGATACACTTGTGGCAATAGGGGAAAGCCCCGGACAAACCTTCTTGCTGTGGTGTTTCCAGTGTCTGGGGGTTACTCCGCACCATTTGCGACCGTTTTTGACGATCAACCTTTTCAGGTGGAAAATCAAAACATTTCCAAAAAATGCTTTCTTGGGAGGGGTAAGCCCCGGGCCCCAACAGCAAGAAAGTGTTTTTTGGACTCAGGCCATCATAGGGAACCTCCCGGTGAAGGAATTTTTCATCAAGCTTCTCCCGATTTTTTTGGCCCTTTTTGAGATTTTGGAACCTTTCTTGTTTGGGGAAAGCCCCGGACAAACCTTCTTGCTTTGGTGTTTCTAGTGACTGGGGGTTACTGCGCACCATTTGCGACCGATTTTGTCCATCAACCTTTTCAATCTTTTCAGGTGGAAAATCGAAAATTTTCCAAAAACGGCTTTCTTGGGAGGGGTAAGCCCCGGGCCCCAACACCAAGAAAGTGTTTTTTGGACTTGGGCCATCATGGGGAACCTCCCGGTGAAGGAATTTTTCATCAAGCTTTTCCCGATTTTTTTGGCCCTTTTTGAGATTTTGGAACCTTTCTTGTTTGGGGAAAGCCCCGGACAAACCTTCTTGCTTTGGTGTTTCTAGTGACTGGGGGTTACTGCGCACCATTTCCCATCACTTAAACCCATCAAGCCCCTCCCGAGAAAAAAGGCCCTTTTTTGATTTTTGAAAAAATTCTGGGGGCTAAAAGCCCCAGACCCCAACAGCAAGAAAACTGTTTTTGAACAACTGGACCAAATCCGCATCCCGCTGGGAGGGTGAAAATTGTCAAGCCCTTCACGCATGTTTGTCCCCACGAGCTCCCGAACCAGGAGCTTTTCGGCGTTAGCGCGAATAAAGAATCATTTCCGAACTGCACTGGGGGAAGCTAAATCAAGAAAAGTGGAACCAATTTAATACCTTTTTTTCCTTCAACCATACCTACCCTTCCAAGTTAGGGTGCAGGCTTGTATTGAATGCAGGAGGGAAGGGGGGGGGGGGGGGGGGGGGGGAGGCGCCAAAACGAAGATTGGTTTACCCTAGAAAAAATTGTTAATCCGGCCCTGCGATTAACCCTATAAAAAAAAAAAAAAATAACATTGTTATACCTGCTTCATTAAGTATACTTCTCAGTCTTCTCACAGTGAAGGTAGACTTATAGCCGAAAAAATATTGGTTAGCCCCCTTTCCCGTACCACCATCTTAGCGCCGTAACCCCCTGGCTATTCAAGCCTCGCAGCCTATACTTACCTACTTTTTATCTCGTTAGCCTTTGCGCTGTACTAAATAAATTCTGTACATGATGGGTTAGGAAATCAAACTCCATCGTTGCCGTGTCCCTAAGTGAATGTGAAGCCTTGTGCAGTGAGTCTGTTGCTGTTGCAGATATCGACTCTGTGAAGGAGGAGTACGATGACCAGCAAGAGACCCCGTTATTTAATAGAATCAAGATAAATGAGATTCCTTCACTGATGGGCATCAAACGAGAGGACCCATCGGAGACAAAATCACAGCCAAGCGATCCCTGTGCTGCTGCTACCACGTCACCTCAGCCCAGCACCAGCAGCTGCACACAGCGCAAACATACCGGTGACGGGGCATACACATGCCAACGCTGCGGAAGATCGTTTTCATTGGGATCAAACTTTCGCAGGCATCTGTTTATTCACACAGGGGAAAGGCCTTTCTCTTGTGCAGAGTGTGGAAGGAGTTTTACTCAAATGAGCCACCGTAATAAACATATGAAAACTCATTCAGGAGAAAAGCCTTTCTCTTGTGAGGTGTGTGGGAAGAGTTTCACTGATGCAGGAAACCTAAAACGTCACATGAAAATAATTCACACAAGAGAAAAGCCTTTCTCTTGCGATGCTTGTGGGAAGAGGTTTTCTGAAGGATCTAACCTTAATAAACATTTGAATAATTGCTCAAAAATTGCGGCCGCTTTTGCCAAAAAAACGCCAAAATAATTCAACATTCGTGTCTTTGGTTAGTCGAACAACCGCCGACGGTAGGTTCACTTTTCAGTCATTGAAAATTGGTAAGTGTGTTTTTCAAATAGATTCTTCAAGGTCATTTGCAACTAAAATTGAATCAGTTCAAAATTATGGCCGGTTTGGACCAAAGTTCGATCCTTTCAGCGCCATTCTCATTTAACACCAATCGACGGATTTCCTTGAAAATTGGCAAAAGTGGTCTAAGATAAATGCTTCAAGGTCCTTTTCAATAAATTTTCAATGAATTGAAAATTAAGGCCGTGACATGCAAAATAGAAAACATGTAGGTAGGTATAGGATTTTGCGTCGAACGACGTTTCACCGTTTGCCGGATATGTTTGAAAATCTTTGTGCAGGTGCCTAAAATGATCGCTCAGTGTATGGCAAAATCTTAACTTTAAATAAATATCGCTTGCGTTATAATTGCCTCCCCCCCCCCCCCCCCCCCAAATTCCCCTAGTCTCAACCAGTGAGTCTGTTATTGGTGTTGCAGAATTAGACACAGTAAAGAAGCAGTAGGAGGAGCAATATGAGACTCCTTCAGTGGGTAGAACTAAGCGAGTGAGCAGATGCTTCCATGATCGGAGGCAAACTCCAGCATGGATATCCCTCTGCTGCAGACAGGCCTTTACCATTGTAACTCCAGCATGGTTATCCCTCTGCTGCAGACAGGCCTTTACCATTGTAACTCCAGCATGGTTATCCCCCTGCTGCAGACAGGCCTTTACCATTGTAACTCCAGCATGGATATCCCTCTGCTGCTGACAGGCCTTTACCATTGTAACTCCAGCATGGTTATCCCCCTGCTGCAGACAGGCCTTTACCATTGTAACTCCAGCATGGTTATCCCCCTGCTGCAGACAGGCCTTTACCATTGTAACTCCAGCATGGATATCCCTCTGCTGCTGACAGGCCTTTACCATTGTAACTCCAGCATGGTTATCCCCCTGCTGCAGACAGGCCTTTACCATTGTAACTCCAGCATGGTTATCCCCCTGCTGCAGACAGGCCTTTACCATTGTAACTCCAGCATGGTTATCCCTCTGCTGCAGACGGGCCTTTACCATTGTAACTCCAGCATGGTTATCCCCCTGCTGCAGACAGGCCTTTACCATTGTAACTCCAGCATGGTTATCCCCCTGCTGCAGACAGGCCTTTACCATTGTAAGAAAACTAAATCGTAAAACAAATGGCAGGGAATAATATTTCTTTTCATTTTTATAGGGGAACTACTTAATTTTCTCCGGCGTTCAGCATTTTAATATCCAACTGTGCCCCAAAAAACTTATAGAAGTAGCCAGTGTACTTTCCATTGTATTCAGTAGGTAGGTACCTATAGGTACCTTTTCAAATTCAGTAATAAAAGAACTTTTATATTATGCATATCTATTATTTTGTGTTATTAAACGGGTTTGTTGTAACATCCTTTATTGTTTCACTTTTATGTTTAAAAAAAATTTACAGTAAAAAAATCTCCACCTGTAACGTAAGCATGAGACTTGCAATGACCGTATCTCATAAATACTTAGCAGCACTTTCTCTGAAGTAGACAATAAAATCAAATTCCCGACAAAATTTGAAGGGCCCTAAAAAATTCTCCATAACAAAACAAACATGGCGTCGCATTTGATTATTCCGTTTGGGAAATTATTATTTTTGCTTCAAAATTTGTGAATCAAGTCATTTGGAGACTCTAGCCATGGATATTCTCATCAAGGAAGAATACGGTGAGTCCTTTTTTACGTTCTTGGTTGTTTTATTCTTCCAATTCAATAGATCTGTCGCTTGTGTCGCTCCTCAAGCATAGCACCGCTTGTGCTGAATATTGAATCACCTACAGTACGACAAATATAACATTGTTATGCCTGCTTCATTAAGTATACTTCTCAGTCTTCTCACAGGGTAGGTAGACTTATAGCCGAAAAAATATTGGTTAGCCCCCTTTCCCGTACCATCATCTTAGCGCCGTAACCCCCTGGCTATTCAAGCCTCGCAGCCTATACCTACCTACTTTTTATCTCTTTAGCCTTTGTGCTGTACTAAATAAATTCTGTACATGATGGGTTAGGAAATCAAACTCCATCGTTGCCGTGTCCCTAAGTGAATGTGAAGCCTTGCGCAGTGAGTCTGTTGCTGTTGCAGATATCGACTCTGTGAAGGAGGAGTACGATGACCAGCAAGAGACCCCGTTATTGAGTAGAATCAAGATAGATGAGATTCCTTCACTGATGGGCATCAAACGAGAGGACCCATCGGAGACAAAATCACTGCCAAGCGATCCCTGTGCTGCTGCTACCACGTCACCTCAGCCCAGCACCAGCTGCTGCACACAGCGCAAACATACCGGTGACGGGGCATTCATATGTGATCACTGCTTGCGAGCGTATTCATGGAAATCAAGCCTTCGCAGGCATCTGAGAACTGTCACAGGAGAGAGGCCTTTCACGTGTGAGGAGTGTGGGAAGAGTTTTACAGGAATGAATCATCTTAATATACATATGAGAACTCATACTGGCGAAAAACCATTCTCTTGCGATGAGTGTTGTGCGAGATTTGCTAAAAGAAGTAACCTTAAATCTCATAAGAGATCTCACACAAGAGAAAAGCCTTTCTCTTGTGAGGTCTGTGGGAAAAGTTTTGCAATAAAATTATTCCTTAATTCACATATGAGTAAACACACCGGAGAAAAGCCTTTCTCTTGTGAGGTGTGTGGGAAGAGTTTCGCTGCAGCAGGATACCTTAAATCTCACATGAGAATAACTCACACAAGAGAAAAGCCTTTCTCTTGTGAGGTGTGTGGGAAAAGTTTTGCATTAAAAAAAGGCCTTAATTCACATGTGAGAAAACACACAGGAGAAAAGCCTTTCTCTTGTGAGGTGTGTGGGAAGAGTTTCGCTGAAGCAGAATACCTTAAATCTCACATGAGAATAACTCACACAAGAGAAAAGCCTTTCTCTTGCGATGCGTGTGGGAAGAGGTTTTCTGTAGGATGTAACCTTAATAAACATTTGAATAATTGCTCAAAAATTGCGGCCGCTTTTGCCAAAAAACCGCCAAAATAATTCAATATTCGTGTCTTTGGTTAGTCGGACAACAGCCGACGCGACCGTAGGTTCACTTTTCAGTAATTGAAAATTGGTAAGTGTGTTTTTCAAATAGATTCTTCAAGGTCATTTGCAACTAAAATTGAATCAGTTCAAAATTATGGCCGGTTTGGACCAAATTTCGATTCTTTCAGCGCCATTCTCATTTAACACCAATCGACGGATTTCCTTGAAAATTGGCAAAAGTGGTCTAAGATAAATGCTTCAAGGTCCTTTTCAATAAATTTTCAATGACTTGAAAATTAAGGCCGTGACATGCAAAATAGAAAACATGTAGGTAGGTAGGTATAGGATTTTGCGTCGAACGACATTTCACCGTTTGACGGATATGTTTGAAAATCTTTGTGCAGGTGCCTAAAATGATCGCTCAGTGAAAATTCTGGCCAAAAAATAATTTTTATATCGCTTGCGTTATAATTGCCCCCCACCCCAAATTCCCCTAATCTCAACCAGTGAGTCTGTTATTGGTGTTGTAGAATTAGACACAGTAAAGAAGCAGTAGGAGGAGCAATATGAGACTCCTTCAGTGGGTAGAACTAAGCGAGTGAGCAGATGCTTCCATGATGGGAGGCAAACTCCAGCATGGTTATCCCTCTGCTGCAGACAGGCATTTACCATTGTAACTCCTGCATGGTTATCCCTCTGCTGCAGACAGGCCTTTACCATTGTAACTCCTGCATGGTTATCCCTCTGCTGCAGACAGGCATTTACCATTGTAACTCCTGCATGGTTATCCCTCTGCTGCAGACAGGCCTTTACCATTGTAACTCCAGCATGGTTATCCCCCTGCTGCAGACAGGCATTTACCATTGTAACTCCTGCATGGTTATCCCCCTGCTGCAGACAGGCATTTACCATTGTAACTCCTGCATGGTTATCCCCCTGCTGCAGACAGGCCTTTACCATTGTAACTCCTGCATGGTTATCCCCCTGCTGCAGACAGGCCTTTACCATTGTAACTCCAGCATTGTTATCCCTCTGCTGCAGACAGGCCTTTACCATTGTAACTCCAGCATTGTTATCCCTCTGCTGCAGACAGGCCTTTACCATTGTAACTCCAGCATTGTTATCCCTCTGCTGCAGACAGGCCTTTACCATTGTAACTCCAGCATTGTTATCCCTCTGCTGCAAACAGGCCTTTACCATTGTAACTCCAGCATTGTTATCCCTCTGCTGCAGACAGGCCTTTACCATTGTTACTCCTGCATGGTTATCCCCCTGCTGCAGACAGGCCTTTACCATTGTAACTCCAGCATGGTTATCCCCCTGCTGCAGACAGGCCTTTACCATTGTAACTCCAGCATGGTTATCCCCCTGCTGCAGACAGGCCTTTACCATTGTAACTCCAGCATGGTTATCCCCCTGCTGCAGACAGGCCTTTACCATTGTAACTCCAGCATGGTTATCCCCCTGCTGCAGACAGGCCTTTACCATTGTAACTCCTGCATGGTTATCCCCCTGCTGCAGACAGGCCTTTACCATTGTAACTCCAGCATGGTTATCCCCCTGCTGCAGACAGGCCTTTACCATTGTAACTCCAGCATGGTTATCCCCCTGCTGCAGACAGGCCTTTTCCATTGTAACTCCAGCATGGTTATCCCCCTGCTGCAGACAGGCATTTACCATTGTGCGAAAACTAAATCGTAAAACAAATGGCAGAGAATAATTTTTCTTTTCATTTTTATAGGGGAACTACTTAATTTTCTCCGGCGTTCAGCATTTTAATATCCAACTGTGCCCCAAAAAACTTATAGAAGTAGCCAGTGTACTTTCCATTGTATTCAGTATAGGGACCTTTTCAAATTCAGTAATAAAAGAACTTTTATATATAATGCATTTCTATTGTTTTGTGTTATTAAACGGGTTTGTTGTAGCATCCTTTATTGTTTCACTTATGTTTATAAAAAATTTACAGTAAAAAAATCTCCACCTGTAACGTAAGCATGAGACTTGAAATGACCGTCATCTCATAAATACTTAGCAGCACTTTCTCTGAAGTAGACAATAAAAGCAAATTCCCGCCAAAATTTGAAGGGCCCTAAAAGATTTTGCAGTGAAAAGTGCATGGCCTTAATTCACATATTGTGAGAAAGCACACAGGGGAAAGTTATTCCTCTTGTGATGTGTGTGGGAGAAGTTTAAAAAGAAGAAATGACCTTAGTAGACACAACATGAGGACTCACACAGGAGAAAGGCCATTCACTTGTGATATGTGTAGGAAGAGTTTTAGAGAAGGAAGTTCCCTTAATGTACACATAAGAACTCACACAGGGGAAAGGCCTTTCTCTTGTGCAGAGTGTGGAAGGAGTTTTACTCAAATTGGCCACCGTAATAAACATATGAAAACTCACTCAGGAGAAAAGCCTTTCTCTTGTGAGGTGTGTGGGAAGAGTTTTGCAGTAAAAAGTGACCTTTATACACATTATTTGAGAAAACATATAGGAGGAAGGCATTTCTCTTGTGATGTGTGTGGGAAAAGTTTTACAGAAAAAAGTAACCTTAAATCTCATGTGAGAACTCACACAGGGGAAAGGCCTTTCTCTTGTGCAGAGTGTGGAAGGAGTTTTACTAAAATTAGCCAACGTAATAAACATATGAAAACTCACTCTGGAGAACGGCCATTCTGTTGTGATGTGTGTGGGAAGAGTTTTACTGCAGGAGGTAACCTTAATGGACATATTAAAACTCACACAGGAGAACGGCCTTTCTCTTGTGTGCAGTGTGGACAGAGTTTTTCTGATAGGGGCAACGTTAATATACATGTGAGAACTCACACCCGTGACAGCGGATCCAGACCCACACTTGCCTGGAATCAAGCGGGAGGCAGAGTACGGTGAGTCCCGTGTTATGTTAGGTTGTGTTTAGAAAGACAGACAGCTGCTGTAGAGATATCACCTGGCACTGTGATTAGTAACTTAGTCATTCGTGTTGCAGATATAGAGTCAGTAAAGGAGGAGTGGGATGAGCAGCAGGGGATGCCTTCAGTGAGAGGAATCAAGGAAGAGGACACGTCGGAGACTAACTCAACGCTCGGGGATTCTCCTGATGATCCTGCCTCGTCCCCTCAGCCCAGCACCAGCATCCGTACACAGATACAGCTAAAACCTACCGATGAAAAGGGATTCTTGTGCGTACTATGTGGGCGAAGGATTGCTGGGAAAAGTCACCTGCGACGGCATGTGATGACTCATACAGGAGAAAGGCCTTTCTATTGTATGAAGTGTTGAATACGTTGTACCCACTCAGGAAATGTAAAAAAGCATATGAAAACTCATACAGGTGATCGACCTTTCCCCTGTAAAGAGTGTGGAAAGGCTTTCGCTCAGTTATGTAACCTTAAATATCATGTAAGAACTCATACGGGAGAAGGGCCTTTCTCGTGTAAGGAGTGTAGGAAGAGTTTTACTAGAGCGCATCGCCTTAGACTTCATTTGAGGACTCACACGTGAGAAAGTCATAGGAGTGTGGTTTGAGATTTTTTTATGCAGAACACCTAGAAATCCATAGTATGAGATTTCATACAGGACCTTTCTCTTGTTAGAAGTGTGGGAAGACACTAGACTCTTTCGTAATTTGAGAACTCATACTGGAGAGAATCCATTCTCATGTGATCAGCGTGGCAACAGTTTTACTCAGTTAGGTCCTCTTAAATTTCATTACCGAAAAAAGAGCTTTCTCGTGTGGGGTGTGTGGAGGGAGTTTGACTACACCAGCTCATCTTGTAGATCACAGAACTCATATAAGGGAAACGTCTGTCTGATCTGAAGAATGTGGATCCACTTTCACCGAAATCCCGGTTCATCTTTCAGGAGAATCGTCAATTTTGGACGACAAACTGTGGAAATTATGTGATGTGTGTCGATATAACTACTTCTTACCTATTATATTGTAGGGATTCCACCTACCTTACTTACTTTCCAACCACTCTGTTGGTGTTCGAATTCGGGTTTCAAGGTATTTCCTTCGGGCACCAACAGAGGGGGTTGTTATTGATTTCTCTTCGATAACTTATTTAAATATTAATTTATTTGTTAGCAGATTAATGTAGAGCAAACATTTAGGTAGGATAATTAGCTAGAATTCCTGGTCTGGTGGTTAACTCTTTGGCTGTACTATTCTCCCGTTGTAATTAGCTAGGCTTTCATGAGTAGCACGCGTGTCCGGGTCTGGGACCCGGCACGGTTGGGTGCTGGCAGATTTTCGGCTATGTAGCAATCAGCTCACAGCAATCAGCTCACAGCAATCAGCTCCAGCAATTAGCTGTATCTTGGTCAATTCGATCAACTAATATTGGAGTCAATACACGCAATAAGCAATACCTTCATTGGTATTCCTTCATTGGTGACCCCGATGGTTACGGTGTAAAACCGACCTCGCTCTCTCAGGCTACGGAACCTCCGGCCTCATCTCTTCCAGGTTACGGTACCTCCGGCCTCACCACTTCCAGGCTACGGTTCAGCCGGCCTTCGTCCTAGGTAACGGTTCTTCCGGCCTAGCTGCAGTTTCACTTCTCCATTACTTCTACGGAAAAACTCGGTCAAAGATGGCAAACGATAATGGGGACGCTGCCGTCGAAATGGGTGCACCGCTGCACCGGGTAGCTGTCCGCCTTCCTGCCTTCTGGAGTGAAGATCCTGAATTATGGTTTCTCCAGGCAGAGGCCAGCTTCGCTACAGCTGGGGTCGCGGCCGACCATACAAAATATGGATTCATTCTGCAGGCGCTGGATAATGTCACGCTACGGACGGTTCGCGATTTAGTGGCTAATCCCCCTGCTCAGGGGCGCTATGATGCTTTGCGTGCTGCCCTTATTTCTCGCATCGGCGCTTCCAGTGAGGCAAAGCTTCGTACGCTGCTCACTGATCTCCACCTGGGCGATCGGAAGCCTTCCGAATTACTTCGGCAGATGCGTGCTCTGGCCAACGGAGCACTAACAGATGACGCGCTTCGCTCACTCTGGCTGCAGCGGCTCCCGGCCAACGTCCAGGCCGTGTTGAGCGTTAGCCACGATGCTCTACCGGAGCTAGCCGTTCTAGCGGATCGGGTGCTCGATGTGACGCAGTCCGCGCCGATCGCGGCGGTTGCCGACGCCCAGCCGCCCGCCACCCTAGAGGCGCAACTCGCGGCGCTAACAGCTGCTGTGGCGGCTCTCACCGCGGCATCAGGGCACGACCGTGGTCGCAGTCGGGCGTCCTCTCCCGGGGCTGCTCCGCGGCCTCGTTCCCGGTCCAGTAGTCAGGCTCGGTGGCGTAAGCAGCCCGACCGCGGTGGCTTATGCTACTTCCACTATCGGTTTCAAGAAAATGCTCGCAGATGCGAGGAGCCCTGCGCTTATACTGCGGGGTCGTCGGGAAGCGTCTCGAGCCATCGCCAGTAGGGGTACACGTCGTTATTCAAGCCCTTGCCCCTGTCCCTCATGTGCTGATTTTTTTGTTATTTGGCCACGGTCAGTTGACCGGCCTTTGTGAAATTACTCTTTTTCTTCTGTTCCTATCTTGGACCGCCGCTGGTCTTCGCTCGTCAACTCACGAGTCTTCAATCGCGCGCTGCATACCTTGCAGTCTACACTTCCTCCGGTCTACGCTGGGCACACGAAGTCCCGGACGCTGTCCGCTGTCGCACTTCTCTCAGCCGGGGACAGAAACTCCGACCTATGCTGGGCACATGACGTCCCGGACGCTGTCCGCAGTCGCACTTCTCTCAGCCGGGGCCAGAAACGGCATCGCCTCGTTAGCCACGCCACCTGGTTTCCTTGGTCTTCTATCTTCGCGCATCAACTCAAGGCCTCTTTCCGCCGGGACCAAGTATCGCCGCCGTACACGCCGCTTTACTGGGGACATACGACATACGTCACGTCCTCGCTGAGTCTTCTGGCGGACTGGCTCTTCCGGGTGCAGTTACGGAACGTCTTCTCCGGTCTCCCTGCCCCGCCCCACCTCAACTTCCACTCAACCGCGGCCCGGTCCAAGCATGCTGAACTTCCTCAACGCACTTTTCTTTTCTCCGTTCCTTGCAGTCACTTTTCCGTAGGGGAGGGTACTGTAGGGATTCCACCTACCTTACTTACTTTCCAACCACTCTGTTGGTGTTCGAATTCGGGTTTCAAGGTATTTCCTTCGGGCACCAACAGAGGGGGTTGTTATTGATTTCTCTTCGATAACTTATTTAAATATTAATTTATTTGTTAGCAGATTAATGTAGAGCAAACATTTAGGTAGGATAATTAGCTAGAATTCCTGGTCTGGTGGTTAACTCTTTGGCTGTACTATTCTCCCGTTGTAATTAGCTAGGCTTTCATGAGTAGCACGCGTGTCCGGGTCTGGGACCCGGCACGGTTGGGTGCTGGCAGATTTTCGGCTATGTAGCAATCAGCTCACAGCAATCAGCTCCAGCAATTAGCTGTATCTTGGTCAATTCGATCAACTAATATTGGAGTCAATACACGCAATAAGCTATACCTTCATAGGTATCCCTTCAATATTGTACCTACCTGGGTACCTACTTTTTACTGAATGTAAATTGTATGTATTGTATAGAATAGATTAATAAAATAATAGGTATATGGATAATAGAACAATTTCCATATAACAAGTACCTACCTACTATTTTTCAAAAAAATTCTATTCATGAAATAAAAATAAATTGCTATTGTTGGGCATTAGGTATTATTTTTTACTACTTCCTAGGTACCTATAGAAGAGAAATAATAGTTGTGAGACAGAAAAATAAAAAAATGTAGGTACCTACTTCCCAACATAGTTGAACCACGTCAACCAATTCAATCAATGAAAATTATTTGGACACATCATTTGAAATTCCCGCGGAAATTCTTAAAGGGCCCTGAAAGTGAGACTGAAGTAAACAATAACGAATGACATCACTATTCGCTATATTTGTCCGGTTAATTTGGGTTTCAAGTACAGAATAAAACTATTTGCTGTTTTCAACCATGGACGTTTTCTTAAAGGAAGAGTACGGTGAGTACAGCAGTCGCATTTTGTTGTTCAGTGCAGTTTTGCAATCTGTGGGGAGCCTGACAGGTCGATAGTGAGAAGGTAGGTATCACCTGGCACTGTGAGCATAATATTTATTGTGTCTGTTATTGGTGTTGCAGATGTAGAGTCAATAAAGGAGGAGTGGGATGAGGAGCAGCAGGGGATGCCTTCAGGGAGTGGAGTCAAGCGAGAGGCAGAGTACGGTAAGTCCTGTGTTAGGTTAGGTTGTGTTTAGATAGACATACAGCTGCTGTAGAGATATTACCTGGCACTGAGCAGTACCACTCTGTAGCACTGTTGTTGGTGTTGCAGATATGCAGTCAGTGAAGAAGGAGTGGCATAAGCAGCCGGGAATCCCTTCAGGGAGTGGAGTTAGGCGAGAGGCGAAGTACGGTGAGTATTGTGTAATGTTGTGTAAAATAATTGCATACCTATGTAGGGTAAGTAGGTACCTACCTACCCTTACTATCCTTACCTCATTACCTTAGTACTAAGTACCCCTGTACTGCTACTATGAGCAGTAACAATCCCCTACAGTGTTTTCGCTGTTGCAGATGTAGACTCAATTAAGGAGGAGTGGGATGAGCAACAGGAGATTCCTTCAGATAGCAGAATCAAGCAAGACTCACAGCCAAGTTATCCCTCTGCTTGCCCTGCAGCTTCACCCAAACCAAGCACCAGCAGCTGCCCACAAGAAAAGCTTAGCAATGACGAGGCACTCAAAAGTACACCCCTCGGGGGAAGCCTCACCTTGAAACGCAGACCTCTGTTTCTTATGGTCATACATACACCACCAGCACCACCTACAGTAAAAAACTCATACTCATGTACGGAGTGTACAAAAACTTTTACTATGAAGTATCTCCATGACAGGCATGTGAGAACTCACACGGGTGAAAGACCTTTCCCCTGTAAGTACTGTGGAAAAAGTTTTACTCAGACAGGTGGCCTTAAAATTCATGTGAGAACTCACACTGGTGAGAAACCTTACTCGTGCAAGGTGTGTGAAAAGAGTTTTGCTCAGATAGATACCCTGAAATCTCATGTGAGAACTCATACGGGAGAAAGTCCTTTTTCCTGTCACGAATGTGGAATGCGTTTTCGTCACTTAAGTTCCCAGAAACTTCATATGAGAACCCATTCAGAAGAAAGGCCTTTCTCGTGTGTTGAGTGTGGAAAGAGTTTTTCTAGGAGTGTTTACCTTAAAGGTCATATTAGAACTCACACAGGTGAAAGACCATTCTCCTGTGAGGTGTGTGGGAAGCGTTTTAGTACACGATATGAACTTAAATGTCATATGAGAACTCATACAGGAGAGCGGCCTTTCTCCTGTCAGGAGTGTGAAAGGAGTTTTGCTCTTTATAGCACACTGCGACGTCATATTATAAAAATTCACACAAGTGAAAGACCTTTTACCTGTGAGGTGTGTGGGAAGGGTTTTATTTCACGGTATGAACTTAAATATCATATGAGAACGCACACAGGAGAAAGGCCTTTTTTCTGTGAGGTTTGTGGAAAGAGTTTTCGTCAGTTAAGTTACCTGATATCTCATATTGGAACTCATACGGGAGAAAGACCTTTCCACTGTAATGACTGTGGAAAAACTTATGCTAAACCAGGCTACTTAAAGAATCATATGAAAACTCACTCAGGAGAAAGACCTTTCACCTGTGAGGTGTGTGGGAAGAGTTTTACTGAGAGAAGCCCCATGAAACGTCACCTTAGAATTCACACAGGTGAAAGACCTTTCACCTGTGAGGTATGTGGAAAAAGTTTTACTACTAGAGGTTACATTAAAAAATATCACATGAAGACTCATACTGGAGAAAAGCCTTTCACGTGTGAGGTCTGTGGAAAAAGTTTTACTATGGTACGTACCCTAAAATCTCATATGTTGAGGTATCATACGGGAGAAAGGCCTTTCACCTGTGAGGTGTGTGGAAAGAGTTTTACTACTAAAGCTTCCATGAAATATCACGTGATGACTCATACAGGAGAAAGGCCTTTCACCTGTGAGGTGTGTGGAAAGAGTTTTATTACTAGAGCTTCCATGAAATATCACGTGATGACTCATACAGGAGAAAGGCCTTTCACCTGTGAGGTGTGTGGAAAGAGTTTTATTACTAGAGCTTCCATGAAATATCACGTGATGACTCATACAGGAGAAAGGCCTTTCTCCTGTGAAGAGTGTCGAGCGACATTCATTACCAAGTATGCCCTTATTCGTCACATGGATATTCACAAGGGTTAAAGAGTGTGGAAGGGCCTTTACTCTGGTGAGCGACCTTGAGATACAAAAGCGCACTCGTCTCTTCTCAGATGGTGTGTTCTAAGGGCTTGTAAGTACCCCATCTAATGATACAGACCAGAGAACTACCCTTGTTAATTTTAGGTAGATTTCGAAGAAAAATCTACCTATTGTAGTCGTACCAGTAGTCTCACTTTTGAAAAATTTCTTCACAGTTCTTCTTTTTATGACCCCTGGATCCCAAAACCACCATCAGTTCAAAAGTTTATATATATATATATATCTGTATTATAAGATTGAAGGGTACTGACACACTCACTGACTCACTCACTCACTGACTGATTTATCATAATTCATTTTCTTCGCTCCTAATTGCCCGATCGCAATGAAACTTTTTGCAGGTTGTAGGGGGTCCCAAACGGAGTTGAACGGGGGGTAAGCGATCCCCGTCAGCAATTGCTGAGTCAGCAAAAAATTGAAATCAAAATTTTGAGCCGTCCTATTTATTGAGCCAGCGCGACGGTACTTGCAGGGTAGAGTGCCCCAATGGCCCCCATGACGAATATGATGTGAATTCGCGAAAATTGTAATTAGCCAGGGTCGTAGCCAGGGTCATCCGAAGGTCATGACACTTTTCATTTATTGAGCCACGCGGACGGCAGTCGCAGGGTACAGAGGCCTGGTGGCCCCAGTGACGAATATAGTGCGAAATGGGGGAAATTCGAATTAGCCAGGGCCGTAGGCAGGATTAACCGAGTTCGATGACCGCGTGTTGTTTATGGACGGATCGTTACGATGGTCAGGGTGGTCTCTACTGTTGGTACCAGTGACGAATATGGAGAAACCACCGGAATGGACGCATTATTCAGGGGCGTAGCCAGGATGAAAAAAGTTCGGACTTTTCATTTATTGAGCCACGCGGACAGCAGTCGCAGGGTACAGAGGCCTGGTGGCCCCAGTGACGAATATAGTGCGAAATAGGGGAAATTCGAATTAGCCAGGGCCGTAGGCAGGATTAACCGAGTTCGATGACCGCGTGTTGTTTATGGACGGATCGTTACGATGGTCACAGGGTGGTCTCTACTGTTGGTACCAATGACGAATATGGAGAAACCACCGGAATGGACGCATTATTCAGGGGCGTAGCCAGGATGAAAAAAGTTCGGACTTTTCATTTATTGAGCCACGCGGACGGCAGTCGCAGGGTACAGAGGCCTGGTGGCCTTAGTGATGAATATAGTGCGAAATGGGGGAAATTCGAATTAGCCAGGGCCGTAGGCAGGATTAACCGAGTTCGATGACCGCGTGTTGTTTATGGACGGATCGTGACGATGGTGACAGGGTGGTCTCTACTGTTGGTACCAGTGACGAATAGGGAGAAACCACCGGAATGGACGCATTATTCAGGGGCGTAGTCAGGATGAAAAAAGTTCGGACTTTTCATTTATTGAGCCAGGGGGGCGGCAGTCGCAGGTTACAGAGGCCTGGTGGCCCCAGTGACGAATATAGTGCGAAATGGGGGAAATTCGAGTTATCCAGGGCCGTAGGCAGGATTAACCGAGTTCAATGACCGCGTGTTGTTTATGGACGGATCGTTACGATGGTCACAGGGTGGTCTCTACGTTTGGTACCAGTGACGAATATGGAGAAACCACCGGAATGGACGCATTATTCAGGGGCGTAGCCAGGATGAAAAAAGTTCGGACTTTTCATTTATTGAGCCAGGGGGGCGGCAGTCGCAGGGTATATTGCCCTACTGACCCTCATGAGGAATATGTTTAGAAGTGGTGGAAATTCCAATTAGCCAGGGCCGTAGCCAGGGCACCCCAGATTGTGCACATTCTGTTCATCAACCGATCGTCATGATATTCACTAGGTGTAATATACTGGTGGTACTAATGAAGAATATGTGACGAAATAACAGGAAGTGCGCATTAATCAGGGGCGTCACCAGGATTGGTAAATTATTTATGGACGTAGCAGGACGGGAGTCGGAGGGTGTAGTGCCGGAGTGACCCCGAGGAAGAATATGTTGCGGAAAGTGGCGCAAATTCAAGGAAGCCAGGGCAGCATCCAGGATTACGAAACATTGTGCGATACATGATGTTGATGCACCGGACGTTGTCACTGTAACGAGGTGCTCTCTACTGGTGGTACTAACGTGGAATACGTTAAAGCAGAAGCGTGTACGAGTTTAACTGAGGCGTAGCCAGGTTGGGAAAGTTCTGACTTCTCATTTTTCAACCTAGCTGGACGGAAGTAGGAGCATGTAGTGCCCCAATGGTCCTAATGAAGAAAAGGCGGAAATTTTATGGAAATACGTGGTAGGTGGATCTGGCGGATCATAATTTATTAAAAAAACATGTCCAGATATTTACATTAGGTACTTACCTACATATCGAATTTGAGCAAAATCGGATGAACGGCGACAGACTGTCGTACGTATGTACGTCGGATGGACATTTTTTAAAAACCACTTTTTTGGACTCGTGGGACCTCCAGGATCATGGGAAACCCAAAATCTTAAAATCAAAATTTTGCACCACGACATAACTTTTTCAGCCCATGTATTACATACGGGCGAGAAAGTAAGAAGACAGGAAGGTCGCTATGTATATTTCTCATGGTATGGTGACAATTCTCAGAGTGAAAAATCTAACTATAGGAAAAAGCAAACGCAACAATGTGAACAGTCAGGAATTACTATAAAAAAACGTAGAGATCTCGGCCAAAAAACCATTCCACTGACACCTTCACAGTGCCAAACTCCTAAAAAGCGCGGTCGTCCTAAGTTGTCTAATCTAACTTGTATATATATATATATCATTTTCATTTCCTTGTGAACACGCTAGCAGCCGTATTTTTGAAAAATAATTGGTTTTGACTATTTAATAAAATATAAGGGACTAAAATCTCGGTCGAGTTCGTTAATGGGGGAAATCGGACCAAGGGGGGGGGGAAATGGGGGGACTTTTTCTAAATCTGGCTTTTTGGCCATAACTCCCTTAATATTGCAACTAATGAAACGTAGTTTTCTCTGAGGGTCGTCTAACAGTACTGCCTACAACTTTTCTTAGTAACGTTTTTTGATCTCACCCTTAATGGTTGAATAGGGGTGGAAAAAGAGGGTTTTGCGCACAAAAAAATTCATAACTTGTGTCCTAGGGGTGTTATCGAGTTCTTTTGTTTTGTAATGCATTTGCCTCAATATTACCTACAACTTTTGTCTGAAAACGTTTTTCGTCCGACGCACCGTTTAGGCAGGGGGTGGGGGGTTGAATTTTCAAAACGTCATAAGTCACTTATTTGGTGAGATATTGAGTTTTATCTTTTTGCTATGAGTTTCTATTAATAATATCTACAACTTTTGTCTGAAAAAGTTTTTTGTAAAATCAGTTTCATTTTCTTGTTAAGGGGGGGGGGGGGGTGAAATTTCAAAACTCAATTCCTCCGTTTGTTATTGTGTTATCGAGTTCTTTTGTTTTGTAATGCATTTGCCTCAATATTACCTACAACTTTTATCTGAACAAGTTTTTCGTCCGACGCACTGTTTAGGCAGGGGGTGGGGGGTTGAATTTTCAAAACGTCATAACTCACTTCTTTGGTGAGATATTGAGTTTATTCTTTTTGCTTCGAGTTTCCATTAATAATATCTACAACTTTTGTCTGAAAAAGTTTTTTTGTAAAATCACTTTCATTTTCTTGTTGGGGGGGGGGGGGGGGGTGAAATTTCAAAACTCAATTCCTCCGTTGTTATTGTAGAGAATGCATTTGGGTCAACTGAAAATCATCTTAACCGTCTTTCTAAATGATTTTAGACTGCTTTTAGTTGATGGAAGTAATCTTCGAAATCTACCTACGCCTTTCGGGGCTGCCGAAAGGGATTTTTTTTACTTGTAATCGGTAAGAACTGAAGTAGGTAAGTATAAGTAGGCATTGTGAAGGCAAGAAGAATTTTTTTTCGTCTCTATTTTTTGCATAAATAACTCGTTTGGTATCCAAGCGGATTCTCCTAAAATCTGGGAACTATCTAATTATTGTAATTGCCAAGATGTAGGTATTGTGTTTTCTGTTTTTCCGTAATCAAGGTTCTGTGACTCCCGAAATAATAGTACCTACCTACCTAGCTACTTAAGAGGTCGACGGAGTTGGTGTGCCTTTTTAACGGCCGAAAGAGGCTATGTTGTGATTTTACGATCGCAATTGTCCAAAATTATTCGATCTTGAATTCTAAATTTATGGTGTTAGAAAGACATTTTATGTTTCAGAACATTTAAATATCCCATGTTCAAAATAATTTAATTTTCTGGAGAGTTTGTCGAGGTCGTAACTGAATTTTTTACATCCCGGGTATGGTCTTTTAATGACGCTTATGTTTAGAATTGAATATGGTAAAGTGCATAATGCAGCTACTGGAAATCAATACAGACATCTGTATCTCGGAATGGTCACTCAGTTTTTTGTAAATGAATATTGTAAGTAGGTACCTACTTTCTGTTCATTAAAATGTATGATTATACCTAGACAGGTACTTACATAATAATATTACGCACTATTATTTTTTAGATAATTATTTTAGTAAAATGACATACCTAATATTTTTGCCTGTCAAGTACCTAGGTAGGTATGTCACGATGCCAAAAAATATACCACGAACGCCATTATAAAGTATTTGGGCATGTTCGAAAATACCCGCGAACCTTTTTTCGGGGCCCTAAAATTGGGATTATAGATTTTAAAAATGGCGTCGCTACTTGCTTCTGATCAACTCCGCGCTGCAGCCAATATTTTTTAGAATAGAGCTATTTGCTGCTTATAATACTAACTATGGATAGTGGTATAGAAGTGTACGGTGAGTGTGGCTCGCATATTGCGTTGTTCATTGCAATTTCTTCCATGTTTAGGATTAGCAGACCATCATATTCTTACATTCCAGGCTGTCTGGTTCGGCAGATGATGCTTTGAGGGCATTATGTAGAACTGTGAGCATATTTAATGTGTCCGTTATCGGTGTTGCAGATATAAAGTCAGTAAAGGAGGAGTGGGATGAGGAGCAGGAGATCCCTTCAGGGAGTGGAGTCAAGCGAGAAGCAGAGTACGGTGAGTCTTGTGTTATGTTAGGCTGTGTTTAGAAAGGCAGACAGCTGCTGTAGAGATAGGTATCACCTGGCTATGTGAGCAGTAGCACTCCGTAACCCTGTTGTTGGTGTTGCAGATGTAGAGGCAGTAAAAGAAGAGTTCGATGAGCAGCAGGGAATCCCTTCAGTTAGCAAAATCAAGGATGAGGACACGCGGGAGCTAATCATACAAACAGTTAATTCCCCTGATAATCCTGCCGCGTTGCCTCGACTCAGCACCAGCAGCTGCACGTCGACACCTACTGTTGACAAGGGATTCTCTTGTGCACTATGTGGGCGAATGTTTATGTGGAAAAGGTACCTACGATGGCATGTGATGGCTCATATAGGGAAAAACTCGTTGTCATGTAAGGAGCGTGGAAAGAGTTTTTTTGAAATATATAAAGATCATATAAAAATTCACACAGAAGAAATGCCTTTCTCTTGTGTTGTGTGTGGGAAGAGCTTTATAGCAAGAAGTCAGCTTAAATATCATGTGAGATTTCACACAGGAGAAAGGCCATTTTGTTGTGATGTGTGTGGGAAGAGCTTTACAGTAGGAAGTGACCTTAAAAAGCATAAAAGAATTCACACAGAAGAAAGGCCTTTCTGTTGCGATGTGTGTGGGAGGAATTTTTCACAAGGAAGTCACCTTAAATCTCATGTGAGAACTCACATAGGAGAAAGGTCTTTCTCTTGTGAGGAGTGTCGGAAGAGTTTTACTCAAAAGAGTGGCCTTAATGTACATCGGAGAATTCATAGAGGAGAAAGGCCTTTCTCTTGTGAGGAGTGTCGGAAGAGTTTTACTCAAAAGAGCGGCCTTAATGCACATCTGAGAACTCATAGAGGAGAAAGGCCTTTCTCTTGTGAAGAGTGTGGGAAGAATTTTGCAAAGGGTAGTAATCTTAATAAACATATAAGAACTCACACATGAGAAATGCCTTTCTCTTGTGAGGAATGTGGAAAAAATTTCATTGTAGGAAGTGGCCTTAAAAACAATTGTGAACTCAAACAGGAGAAAGGTCTTTCTCTTGTATTTATTGGGTAATGAGTTTTACTCAAACTAATAATCTAAATACACATCTGAGAAGTGAGAACTCACAACAGGAAAATGGCCTTTCTCTAGTGAAGAGAGTGGGCAGAGTTGTTTTGAAGTTAGCAACCTTAATAAACATGTGAGAGCTCACACCCGTGACAAACGGATCCAGATCAACACAGGCCTAGCGGTGGTTCAAACGGGCCGTCATTATTTGTACTTACGACTTCATGTCTTCTCGAAATTTTTTCTATGTTCCAGTAGGTATCTCTTAATTTGGTAAATTTTTTTAATGCGGTTGTTTTCTTGGATAATGATCAACTCTTGTCATATTTGCTGCGTAGCTAAATGATTACCTACTTACTACCTACTCTATTGAAGTGTAGGTTCATCATGTGAGACGTCATACAGGAGAAAGGCCTTTCTCTTGTGAGCAGTGTGGACAGAATTTTACTACTGCTGCTATCCTAAGATCTCATATAAAAACTCACACATGTAAGGGAAATTTCCCCTGTTTGGAGCGTGGAAAGATTTTTACTAGAGAATTGGCCCTACAATCTCATATGACAAGTCATACAGGTGATAGACCTTTCCCCTGTTTGGGGTGTGAAAACTCTTTAAATAAAGAATTGGTTTTAAAATCTCATATACGAGAACTCATACTGGTGATAGACCTTTTTCCTGTAAGGAGTGAGGGAAGGCTTTTGCATCACCTTAAATATCATGGGAGAACTCATACAGTAAATCACCTTACACTGCATCTCAAAACTCATGCGAGAGAATGGCCTTTCTCATAATATGTGAGGGTATGGGAAAAGTTTCATGGATGCTGTAGCCTTGAAACGGCATGTGAGAACTCACGCAAAACCAATGGCTTTCTCATGTGGTGTCTGTGGAATGAGTTTTTCTGCACCCGCTCATCTTATAGATAACATGAGAACTGATTTAGGTTAAACTCTTTTATAATGTGAACAGTGTGGATCCACTTTCTCTTAACTCTCGTAAAATAACTCATAACGGTGAAGAGTTATGACGATGAGTGTAGGGTGTAAGGGCCTTTACTCCTGTACAAGCAAACTCAACTGTCCCCTAGGCGTGTGGTTTCGCCCGTATACCTTATCACGTCGCTCCGCGGATATGGAATCTCCATACGCCTCGATCTTGCCGCGGTGCAGTAGGAGGAGCAATATGAGACTCCTTCAGTGGGTAGAACTAATAAGCGAGAGAACAGATGCTTCCATGATGGGAGGCAAACTCCAGCATTGTTATCCCCCTGCTGCAGACAGGCCTTTACCATTGTAACTCCAGCATGGTTATCCCTCTGCTGCAGACAGGCCTTTACCATTGTAACTCCAGCATTGTTATCCCCCTGCTGCAGACAGGCCTTTACCATTGTAACTCCTGCATTGTTATCCCCCTGCTGCAGACAGGCCTTTACCATTGTAAGAAAACTAAATCGTAAAACAAATGGCAGGGAATAATTTTTCTTTTCATTTTTATAGGGGAACTCATACTAAATTTTCTCCGACGTTCAGCATTTTAATATCCAGCTGTGCCCCAAAAAACTTATAGAAGTAGCCAGTGTACTTTCCATTGTATTCAGTAGGTACCTTTTCAAATTCAGTAATAAAAGAACTTTTGTATTCTGCATTTCTATTATTTTGTGTTAAGAAACGGGATTCTTGTAACATCCTTTATTGTTTCACTTATGTTTATAAAAAATTTACAGTAAAAAAATTTCCACCTGTAACGTAAGCATGAGACTTGAAATGACCGTCATCTCATAAATACTTAGCAGCACTTTCTCTGAAGTAGACAATAAAAGCAAATTCCCGCCAAAATTTGAAGGGCCCTAAAAAATGCTCCATAACAAAACAAACATGGCGTTGCATTTGATTATTCCGTTTGGAAAATTATTATTTTTTCTTCAAAATTTGTGAATGAATGGAGACTCTAGCCATGGATAGTCTCATAAAGGAAGAATACGGTGAGTCCTTTTTTACGTTCTTGGTTGTTTTATTCATCCAATTCAATAGATCTGTCGCTTTTGTCGCTCCTCAAGCATAGCCCTGCTTGTGCTGAATATTGATTTCCCTACAGTACGACAAATATAACATTGTTATATCGAAAGACCCTCCTGATGCTCTATCGCGCCCTTGTTCGGTCCAAAATAGACTATGGGTGTCAGGTTTATGGTTCTGCCCTCCACTCACTCTTGAAAAACCTCGACACCGTTCACCACATTGGCCTCCGCCTCTGCACCGGAGCGTTTCGCTCCAGCCCGGTTGTTAGCATCTGTGTCGAGGCCAACGAACCTCCCTTACTGTACAGGCGTAACCAGCTAATGCTTGCATATTACATAAGCGTGCTGGACACCCCCTCCCACCATGTAAACCAGGTACTCAACGATACCCTGTTGCATCGTCGCTATGACTCACGCCCACGCGCATCAAAACCACTAGGTTACAGGGTGCAGGCCCTAGTGGCGGAAATGAAACTTCCCATAGTTCCCTCTCATTCTTTCCCCCGTCTGCAACACCCGTGGACGCATCCCCCGCCTGTACCTATTACTCAGCTCACTACGCTACCCAAACATTCCACACCCCCTCCTGTTGTACTCACTCATTTCACATGTATCCTCGCTCCATATGCTGCACCCGAATGGTGCCACTTTTACACCGATGGCTCAAAAGTCGGGAACAGGGTGGGTGCGGCCTTTTGGACACTGGGTGAGATGCACTGTAGCGAGCCAGTCGCTTTTTTTGGTAGCAGGATAATTGAGAGGAACTCAACTATCAAGTCCGAAGTTGCATCCTAGCTTTTTCCTGGTAGGAAGTGGAGACAGGAGTGTAGCAAGAACAGTCCGAACGTGTATATAGGGCTTTAATGGTTATTTTTCCTTGTTGACCGAAGCTACTATAGGGAGATTGCTTCTATGGTTAGCTTACGAGAGTGACGATTAGGAATCCTATTGTATCCTGGATATATATTTCGGAGAGGTGTGTTCGAGAGGATATTTGGCTGGCTTCCTCTGGTGCTGTGGGTTCTGCGGTCCATACCATTCTTGGGTGCAGTTGGAGATTTCTCACTGGTCGATCGGTCCCGAAAGCTTACTTTCGGTAAGTTGCGTTCTTAATGAGCTTTCTATCATCTTGTGGAATAGGAGTTGAACTTGGAATGGAGTGTAAGTTTTTGGTTCCTTTCTGCATAGGGAGCGGGGCTGGGGCCTAGACTTGGTCGTCTCCAAGGTGATGTTGCTCAGGGGTGCAGGCTGCTGAGAGTTGGTCATGGTGTCCTGCCGAGGCAGTGAGATGTGTCCGATGGTCCGTCAGTGCAGAATGGACGGCTAGAGGAAGGCTGAGGGCGGCATCCCCTACCAAGATGTAAGCGCACAAAACTCCGACTATCAAGTAAGCCCAACCGTTACCCCTTAAAGCTGGTCATCACGTTGACATATTCAAAAGAATGAACAACTACCTTCTCTCCGTAATACATTATACTTTCATCATAAAGTATATCACCGCATCAAATAGCTTGGTACAAAAATGTGATCTCTGGTTCTGAACATTTGAGTTGCCCTTGGTAGTTGATTCATCGGGCAAGAGCCAGTGGCGCCCTTTTCCATTTACTGTAAATTTTTAGAACCGTAACTTAGGTATCCTCAACTTAACTTGTAATTTATTTAAAACTTAACCTCGTATAGTCATTTTCATGCTTAATCTATTTTGTCGAGGTGAATTGCTGTACTTGGTCTTATTCAAATTTTACCGTATCTTACCTACTTACTTACCTAGCGTAGGCTCTAGCTAATGGTTCGTATATTCTGTTTATGTGGGTTCTATTACAATGCATTATTGTGTAGGCCGTTTTCTTTTGTTTCCACCCAACCCGAGAACTTCCAAGCTGCCTTAGTTTGGAGATTGTCGGGTCAGCCTTTCCTATAGCTTAGCCAATCGAGAACGCTCCTCCGGGCATAAAGACACCTACCCCTGGATTTTGATTAAGAGAAAGAGACTGAGCTAGCATAGAGTTACAGCACCTATTCCCGCTGTTACCTTCCACTTCTGTCTACACCGCCGAACTCTTTGCAATCTACCAATGTCTCCTGTATATCAATCACACGTCTATTCCGAAAGCCATAATTATTACAGATAGCCTCAGCTCACTTCAGTCTCTCTGCCGCACATACCCCAACAGCACTCTTTTACATGCTATTCGCACCCAACTCGCTCAAATTACTTACCCACGCGCCCTTAACTTTCTGTGGGTTCCATCCCACAGCGGTATTGCTGGTAATGAAGCAGCTGACACCGCGGCCAAAGAGGCTACCGCCCTCGTCTCCCCTCCCTTTTGTGTGACAACAACGCAGGATCTTAAGGCGCTTGCCAAAAAGACCATGCGTGACATGTGGCAACTCTCCTGGGACACCCCAGAGACTCAAACCGTTAGACTCAAACCAATTAAACCGAAAATTGGAGAGTGGGCATCAGCATGTCTGCCCCACAGAAGGGAGGAGGTGGCGATCGCTCGCCTCCGCATTGGACATACCCGGCTTACCCACGGGTACCTCATGGCTCGGGAGGACCCCACACAATGCACTCAATGTAACACCCCTCTGACGGTGTTACACATCCTTCTTGAATGTCCCCTCTACGGGCCCAGCCGTCAATCCCTGAAAGGCCAATCTCTCCCTACAATACTAGCAGATGATGTCACTTCCATTCAAAATCTTTTAAACTTTCTTTCCCAAACTACCCTCCTCCCACAACTGTAAATTAATTTTTTCCCCACAAGTATTCGCGTGAACCCCTCGAGGGACTGGCGATTAACCCTATAAAAAAAATAAAAAAAAATAACATTGTTATACCTGCTTCATTAAGTATACTTCTCAGTCTTCTCACAGTGAAGGTAGACTTATAGCCGAAAAAATATTGGTTAGCCCCCTTTCCCGTACCACCATCTTAGCGCCGTAACCCCCTGGCTATTCAAGCCTCGCAGCCTATACTTACCTACTTTTTATCTCGTTAGCCTTTGTGCTGTACTAAATAAATTCTGTACATGATGGGTTAGGAAATCAAACTCCATCGTTGTGTAAAGAGAAATTCCTCCTTCTGGCGTTTGCCGGGCGCTCGAAGTCGATAGAGGTATGTTTGGTCGTGGATAAGGTTGGGTCTTACACCTAGACGTTATTTTTCTCTTTCAAGCTCTCGGAATTCTGTCTTTCAATCAAAAAAACCAAACTACGGCCAATATGAATTTTTGTAATCTTCGTTCAACGGAACCAAAACAAGTAAACCTCGGTTATACGGCTCCTGCGAAGCCACTTCAATGTTTGACACCAACGTAGGTACGATTCCTAGCTATAGGTTTCAAAAAAATCAAACAACTATAAGACTAGGTCGGTACAGGGTGAAAATGCTTATTAGCATTGATGGAATAAAAGTGGCGTTACCGGAAGTCAAACAGTAGATGGAAAAATAGGCCCCCTTGAACCGTTCCAGAAGCAAGGCCATGCCAGCAACTCACATTACAGCTACCAGACAGACGATATACCTCCAGCCCAGTCCAAGGCAGGACCCCTCACAAGGACTACCTCCTCAAAGAACGACGTCAAAGTACACGACGCTCTCGAGAGACGGAAATCCCGGTGAAAGGTTGCAAATATAAAAACAACAGTAACTGTGACTTCCGGTACGCTAAGTAAACCGAAAAATACAGGAAGAAAACTTACATTAGGATGTTAAATTTTGACATTAAAATGAAAGAAGATTAAAAATACCAGAGACTGAAGATTCGGAAAGTGATGATACCAAGAGGAGAAGAAACCAGGGCGCCAGACATTTTTCTGTACGGGACGAATGTCAACCCAGAAGTAATGAGATGAGAAGATACGGGAAATTTTGGATGGTCAAACAGGGATCCGACTTCGGCTGTGCCAGTAAGCAGGGCGAGTGCGAGCGGTCAGCAGTTCAAATTTGAGGAAAGATGTTACATAACGGAGGGTGGGGAAGACATACCCCCTCTTCGGGTGACGTTTAAGCCATGTCAGCCATAGGATTGATCAAATAAAAACGATAGTTCATAATAAAATTAAAAAGTTTCCAATTTTTTTCAGAATTTTCCAGTTGTCCAAAAATATTATTTTTCAATTTTTTTTCTAGAACCCCGCCAACCTTGGAAGGTGCGGGAAAAAAACACGTAGCGGCTACTTGCACGCTACAGTTGCCGTGTCCCTAAGTGAATGTGAAGCCTTGTGCAGTGAGTCTGTTGCTGTTGCAGATATCGACTCTGTGAAGGAGGAGTACGATGACCAGCAAGAGACCCCGTTATTTAATAGAATCAAGATAAATGAGATTCCTTCACTGATGGGCATCAAACGAGAGGACCCGTCGGAGACAAAATTACAGCCAAGCGATCCCTGTGCTGCTGCTACCACGTCACCTCAGCCCAGCACCAGCAGCTGCACACAGCGCAAACATACCGGTGACGGGGCATACACATGCAAACGCTGCGGAAGATCGTTTTCATTGGGATCAAACTTTCGCAGGCATCTGTTTATTCACACAGGGGAAAGGCCTTTCTCTTGTGCAGAGTGTGGAAGGAGTTTTACTCAAATGAGCCACCGTAATAAACATATGAAAACTCATTCAGGAGAAAAGCCTTTCTCTTGTGAGGTGTGTGGGAAGAGTTTCACTGATGCAGGAAACCTTAAACGTCACATGAAAATAATTCACACAAGAGAAAAGCCTTTCTCTTGCGATGCTTGTGGGAAGAGGTTTTCTGAAGGATCTAACCTTAATAAACATTTGAATAATTGCTCAAAAATTGCGGCCGCTTTTGCCAAAAAACCGCGAAAATAATTCAATATTCGTGTCTTTGGTTAGTCGGACAACCGCCGACGGTAGGTTCACTTTTCAGTCATTGAAAATTGGTAAGTGTGTTTTTCAAATAGATTCTTCAAGGTCATTTGCAACTAAAATTGAATCAGTTCAAAATTATGGCCGGTTTGGACCAAAGTTCGATCCTTTTCAGCGCCATTCTCATTTAACACCAATCGACGGATTTCCTTGAAATTTGGCAAAAGTGGTCTAAGATAAATGCTTCAAGGTCCTTTTCAATAAATTTTCAATGAATTGAAAATTAAGGCCGTGACATGCAAAATAGAAAACATGTAGGTAGGTATAGGATTTTGCGTCGAACGACGTTTCACCGTTTGCCGGATATGATTGAAAATCTTTGTGCAGGTGCCTAAAATGATCGCTCAGTGTATGGCAAAATCTTAACTTTAAATAAATATCGCTTGCGTTATAACTGCCTCCCCCCCCCCCCCCCCCCCCCCAAATTCCCCTAGTCTCAACCAGTGAGTCTGTTATTGGTGTTGCAGAATTAGACACAGTAAAGAAGCAGTAGGAGGAGTAATATGAGACTCCTTCAGTGGGTAGAACTAAGCGAGTGAGCAGATGCTTCCATCAGGGGCGCCAGATTTTGAAAATCCGGGGGGGGGGGGGCAAGAAGTTGTAAACATTAGATATTCAATTTACTTATCACTCTTATCAGTCTGATAGGTCTCTGTGCCTCTCAGTGACCCAGCGTCCAAGGCATTCGACTTGTGACCTGGATTCGAATTTTTTTAAATTTAATTTTTAAGTCCAGATTTACCGGCAATCTGGACTTAAGGTTGACTACACGTACTTGGTTCGCAATGCTACGTACTTCAAGCCCTACTCCGAAGTTACAGGGCGAGTGAAAAGTGTTTATAGGGGGATGTAAACCTGAGACTCTTTGTCGTGAGGTAGTGTTGTATTTTTGCATGAAATGGAGTAATAAGCCCACAGGAGCGGTTTTAAACAGTCAACTACCAGTCCACATGTTTTTTTGACAGATCGCAAAAACACAACACTACCTCACGCGAAATATTTTTTTGTAACGTTTCGGACTAAAACAGTATGATTTTATCGTCACATTTAGTAGTAAAGCTTGATAAATGTTTGTAATATTTACCGCCGCCATTTTACATGTTGACAATTTTTATTTCACTTGCGGAAGTGGGTAATTTCAACAGCAATTCTCTACTTTTTCTCCTGTAAAAGCTAAACATAGTGTCCTACTTTCACTCGTTGGTTTTGCGTTCGAATAGCACACTATGTTTAGCTTTTAGAGTAGACACAACCATTACGAGATTGCAATTACCAGTCTCCGGCTGTACTAAAATGTAAACATTAGTTTTGTCGAATATTTACTTTCGCACAGTGGTTTTGGTGGAGTTCGTCGAGAATGTATGGTGGCCCTTAATTAATCAGCGAAAATTATTATTTATTTATTTATTGCTTTTTTTACGTGATAATGAAGTTAACGCCAAATATTTGACATGATAAAAATAATTGTCCCCCAAATTTCGGGGGGGGGGGGGGGGGGGGGCAAGCTGGACCCTGCCCCCCCCCCCCCCCAAGATGGCACCCCTGGCTTCCATAATGGGAGACAAACTCCAGCATGGTAATCCCTCTGCTGCTGACAGGCCTTTACCATTGTAAGAAAACAAAATCGTAAAACAAATGGCAGGGAATAATATTTCTTTTCATTTTTATAGGGGAACTACTTAATTTTCTCCGACGTTCAGCATTTTTTAATATCCAACTGTGCCCCAAAAAACTTATAGAAGTAGCCAGTGTACTTTCCATTGTATTCAGTAGGTACCTATAGGTACCTTTTCAAATTCAGTAATAAAAGAACTTTTATATAATGCATTTCGATTATTTTGTGTTATTAAACGGGTTTGTTGTAACATCCTTTATTGTTTCACTTATGTTTAAAAAAAATTTACAGTAAAAAAATCTCCACCTGTAACGTAAGCATGAGACTTGCAATGACCGTATCTCATAAATACTTAGCAGCACTTTCTCTGAAGTAGACAATAAAAGCAAATTCCCGCCAAAATTTGAAGGGCCCTAAAAAATTCTCCATAAGAAAACAAACATGGCGTCGCATTTGATTATTCCGTTTGGGAAATTATTATTTTTGTTTGCTTCAAAATTTGTGAATCAAGTCACAAGGAGACTCTAGCCATGGATATTCTCATCAAGGAAGAATACGGTGAGTCCTTTTTTACGTTCTTGGTTGTTTTATTCTTCCAATTCAATAGATCTGTCGCTTGTGTCGCTCCTCAAGCATAGCACCGCTTGTGCTGAATATTGATTCACCTACAGTACGACAAATATAACATTGTTTCATTAAGTATACTTCTCAGTCTTCTCACAGGGTAGGTAGACTTATAGCCGAAAAAATATTGGTTAGCCCCCTTTCCCGTACCATCATCTTAGCGCCGTAACCCCCTGGCTATTCAAGCCTCGCAGCCTATACTTACCTACTTTTTATCTCGTTAGCCTTTGTGCTGTACTAAATAAATTCTGTGCATGATGGGTTAGGAAATCAAACTCCATCGTTGCCGTGTCCCTAAGTGAATGTGAAGCCTTGCTCAGTGAGTCTGTTGCTGTTGCAGATATCGACTCTGTGAAGGAGGAGTACGACGACCAGCAAGAGACTCCGTTAGTCAGTAGAATCAAGATAGATGAGATTCCTTCACTGATGGGCATCAAACGAGAGGACCCATTGGAGACAAAATCAGAGCCAAGCGATCCCTGTGCTGCTGCTACCACGTCACCTCATCCCAGCACCAGCAGCTGCACACAGCGCAAACATACCGTTGACGGGGCATACACATGCGAACACTGCTTGCGAGCGTTTGCAAGGAAATCAAACCTTTGCACGCATCTGATTACTCACACAGGGGAAAGATCTTTCTCGTGTGAGGAGTATGGGAAGAGTTTTGCAGTGAAAAGTGGCCTTAATTCACATATTATGGGAAAGCACACAGTGGAAAGTTATTCCTCTTGTGATGTGTGTGGGAAAAGTTTTAAAAGAAAAAGTGACCTTAGTAGACACATGAGAACTCACACAGGAGAAAGGCCATTCACTTGTGATATGTGTAGGAAGAGTTTTAGACAAGGAAGTTCCCTTAATGTACACATAAGAACTCACACAGGAGAAAAGCCATTCACTTGTGATATGTGTAGGAAGAGTTTTAGACAAGGAGGTTCCCTTAATGTACACATAAGAACTCACATAGGAGAAAGGCCTTTCTGTTGCGATGTGTGTGGGAAGAATTTTTCACAAGGAAGTCACCTTAAATCTCATGTGAGAACTCACATAGGAGAAAGGCCTTTCTCTTGTGATGTGTGTGGGAAGAGTTTTACAGAAGGAAGTAACCTTAAATCTCATGTGAGAACTCACACAGGGGAAAGGCCTTTCTCTTGTGCAGAGTGTGGAAGGAGTTTTACTCAAATTAGCCACCATAATAAACATATGAAAACTCACACAGGAGAACGACCATTCTGTTGTGATGTGTGTGGGAAGAGTTTTACTGCAGGAGGTAACCTTAATAGACATATTAGAACTCACACGGGAGAAAGGCCTTTCTGTTGCGATGTGTGTGGGAAGAATTTTTCACAAGGAAGTCACCTTAAATCTCATGTGAGAACTCACATAGGAGAAAGGCCTTTCTGTTGCGATGTGTGTGGGAAGAATTTTTCACAAGGAAGTCACCTTAAATCTCATGTGAGAACTCACATAGGAGAAAGGCCTTTCTCTTGTGATGTGTGTGGGAAGAGTTTTACAGAAGGAAGTAACCTTAAATCTCATGTGAGAACTCACACAGGGGAAAGGCCTTTCTCTTGTGCAGAGTGTGGAAGGAGTTTTACTCAAATTAGCCACCATAATAAACATATGAAAACTCACACAGGAGAACGGCCATTCTGTTGTGATGTGTGTGGGAAGAGTTTTACTGCAGGAGGTAACCTTAATAGACATATTAGAACTCACACGGGAGAAAGGCCTTTCTGTTGCGATGTGTGTGGGAAGAATTTTTCACAAGGAAGTCACCTGACATCTCATGTGAGAACTCACATAGGAGAAAGGCCTTTCTCTTGTGAGGAGTGTCGGAAGAGTTTTACTCATAAGAGCAGCCTTAGTGCACATCTGAGAACTCATAGAGGAGAAAGGCCTTTCTCTTGTGAAGAGTGTGGGAAGAGTTTTGCAAAGGGTAGTAATCTTAATAAACATTTGAGAACTCACACATGAGAAATGCCTTTCTCTTGTGAGGAATGCAGAAAAAATTTCACTGTAGGAAGTGGCCTTAAAAAACAATTGTGAACTCAAACAGGAGAAATGTCTTGTTGGTTAATTAGTTTTACTCAAACTAATAATCTCAATACACATCTGAGAAGTGAGAACTCACAACAGGAAAAAGGCCTTTCTCTAGTGAAGAGAGTGGGTTTGGTAAATTTTTTAATTACGGTTGTTTTCTTGGATAATGATCATCTCTTGTCATAATTGCTGCGTAGCTAAATGATTACCTACTTACTACCTACTCTATTGAAGTGTAGGTTCATCATGTGAGACGTCATACAGGAGAAAGGCCTTTCTCTTGTGAGCAGTGTGGACAGAATTTTACTACTGCTGCTATCCTAAGATCTCATATAAAAACTCACACATGTAAGGGAAATTTCCCCTGTTTGGAGCGTGGAAAGATTTTTACTAGAGAATTGGCCCTACAATCTCATATGACAAGTCATACAGGTGATAGACCTTTCCCCTGTTTGGGGTGTGAAAACTCTTTAAATAAAGAATTGGTTTTAAAATCTCATATACGAGAACTCATACTGGTGACAGACCTTTTTCCTGTAAGAAGTGCGGGAAGGCTTTTGCATCACCTTAAATATCATGGGAGAACTCATACAGTAAATCACCTTACACTGCATCTCAAAACTCATGCGAGAGAATGGCCTTTCTCATAAGTGAGGGGTGTGGGAAAAGTTTCATGGATGCTGTAGCCTTGAAACGGCATGTGAAAACTCACGCAAAACCAATGGCTTTCTCATGTGGTGTCTGTCTGTGGAATGAGTTTTTCTGCACCCGCTCATCTAATAGATCACATGAGAACTCATTTAGGTTAAACTCTTTTATAATGTGAACAGTGTGGATCCACTTTTCCTTAACTCTCGTAAAATAACTCATAAGGGTGAAGAGTTATGACGATGAGTGTAGGGTGTAAGGGCCTTTACTCCTGTACAAGCAAACTCAACTGTCCCCTTGGCGTGTGGTTTCGCCCGTATACCTTACCACGTTGCTCCGCGGAAATGGAATCTCCATACGCCTCGATCTTGCCGCGGTGCGGATCAGAATAATACTCAGATCGAGTCGCGGGTGAATCCTCCCGTTATCTCAACGTTCCGCGGTCAGTAAGATGTCCTTTAACAATATTCCCTTGTATTTTTGATGGTTTCCACTGTAACTTTGTGTGTGTGTGGCCTCACCTGACGATGACGTGAGACGAAACCGGTCTTGATTACACTCTTGAGTGCTAATATCGTATTTTTTCTTTCTAATAAACCCTTGTAGGTACTTTGTCCCGCCTTCTGATTCTTGTCAGAGATGTCTACTTCAATCCTCAACATTCTGCTCATTTTTTTTTAGTAAAAATGCACTAGTATTTTTTATCAGCCTAAAAAACGAAGACAAACAATAAAGTTTATCACACATTCGAAACTCCCGCCAAAGTTGTGTAGGGGCCCTAAAAAATGAAATGGAACTTCCATTATGGAAGACAAAAATAAGAAAAATGGCGTCGCTTCTGTTCAACGGTTACACCGCGCGCCTGTAAATCTGGATTTTAAGCGTGGAGCAGTGATATTTTTTGCTTAAAACCATGTGTAGTACGTTAAAGGATGAGTTCGGTAAGTGAAAATTTCATATTGCGTTGTTCATTGCATTTTTTTTTCAATAATTGGAAGAAGCAGACCCTCATATTATTCTAGTGCACGCTAGATAATGGCGACGCGCCATTATATGAATATCACGGTCTGTGTTATGTCATTTCAGACGGACGAGATCTTTAGGCATTTTTCTTAAAAATAGTAGAATACTTAAATGAATAGGTAATAATTGTGTGCGAATAAGTTAAATCATCAGAGTTTGAACCTATCTGCATGGTCTGCATGGCTCACCTAGATTTTTGTAATATACCTAGGTATGGCTACAGTAGATCTAGTGCTTTTACAGGTGTGACCAATCATAATTTATGTAACAAAAAAGTCTTAGTTGCCGTAGAAAAGCATAGTTGACATTTTTTTAAACTCCCGCCAAAATTATTTATGGGCCCTGAAAAATAATACGAAGGAACATGGCGTCTGGCATCGGTTCTTTCTGTGAAATGCATTTAAAATCCGCGTTTACGTAGAGAATAGAGCTATTTGGTCGTTAAATTAACATGGATAGTTGTAAAGAAGGAGAAAATGGTGAGTTTTGCGTTAGCTGCCTGTTTTCTGGTGTGCTTACCGCGAAGCCATGGTTTCACCTAATGTTTGGACCCACCCTAAAGGAAACTGGTAGAATTACTGTAGGTTTACCGTATCCCTACTGTGATAACTTCTTAATTAACTCGGTTGGGGTCCGGGAAAGGGGACCACCGAAATTTTTCTAAGTTTTTTCGCCAAGAGGCAAAAAAATATCTCCTGTGAAGTATTTCAAAATTATCAAAAATGAGTGAGTTACAGAACTTCAAAATTTTTAAAAATTAATACCTACCTACATCCACCATTTTGAAAATTTTTGAAATGGTTCACTGGAGATATTTTTTTTTGCCTCTGGGGACACGAAAATAATTCTAAGTCCCAATGAAAATTTTGAAAACTCAAAAATACGTTTTTTGGAATCAGGGTGGCTTGAAACGTCTAATGAAATCAAAATCTCAATATCACCCTTTGGTGAAAAAACTTAGAAAAAATTCGTAGGTCCCCTTTCCCGGACCCCAACCAGGCAAGCTTCTCCACTGCGGCGCGATAGGTCGTCGGTCGTTCGCCCAAAAAAAACTAAATGTATTGTTATATATTGTAGGTTGAACTGTTTAAATAAGTTGGCAGTGTGCAACGGCGCTATATAAGTATTTTTGAATTACAGTTGCCGAGGAAACCATCAACGATGATTCCAACGCTGAACAGCAGAATAGCGAGACTTCGTTCTTCCTCCTCCTGTTTTACGTTAACGAAGAGTTGGGTAAGTGATATTGATACCTATTGTTCATAGTCGCAGATGTTTTAGTTAATGATATTTTTCAAAGTGCAAAATGGCGGTGCATGGCCTGTAGGTACCACGCTTTACCGAATGATACATTCCAATAAAAAATTTGTCCAAAAATACTCGTATCGTTAAATCACAACATAGGTAGCCAGTCAATTTTGGACGTTAAAAAGTCATAAGTAATTTCAGGACAAATTTCCTCAAAACACTGTCACTCTTAGCAATATACATATTGCGAAAATGTCAAGCTACTGTGGCTTACCTCTGGTTGTATATTGAGTTTGACGAGGTGTGTTGTTTTGGAATAGCAGTTGAGCCGGGAACTATCACTGACGATTTCAACCCTGGACAACAGGAAGATCAGCCGTCGTTCAGCCCCTCCCAACTCAGCGACAGGGAAGCATTAGGTAAGTGATATAGCTAGTAGATAGACGTGATTATTTTTTTTTGTAAATCACAAAAGCGGCTGAATACCGAACAGAATAGTTTTTGAAACATTTTTTTTTTTTCAGTGTTGTTTGTAAGTAGGGAACAACTGATATGTTGGTAAGTAGGTGTATTTTTTTTAAACATCACTGACATGTATTTCTACATTTTTCTCTTATTTTCTGAAATATGACCGAGACCAGTCCCATTTAGTGAGTCTGTTGTTGTTTTAGGTGCAGACTCCGTGATGAGTGAGTCCGCAGAGCAGCAGGAAGACCCGGTAGATAGAGACTATGGAAAGGACGAGTATCAAGGGGAACACATCATCCCTTCAGTGAGCAGATCAGAGATCAATGAGCAGCCTTCATTCCTCGAGACCAACTCACAGCCAGTTTCTGCCTCTGCCGATCCTGCCACGCCACCACCACCCAGCCCCAGCAGCTACACACAGGAGGTATTCGAATGCGAGCTATGTGGACGCAAGTTTCCAAGCAAATCAGACATTCGAAGACATTTGAAAACTCACGCAGGAGTTAAACCGTTTCCCTGTCAGGCGTGCGGTAAGTGTTTTGTTTTTGCTCGTACCCTGAAAAAGCACGTGAGAACTCACACACGCGATGGCTCAATCTGCTGTACGGAGTGCGCGATGAAATTTACTGATGAAGCTAGCCTTCAGTTGCACTTGAAAACTCACGTAGGTGTAAATAATTTCGAATGTGAGGAGTGTGAAAGGAGTTATCCCCATCTAAGTGACTTTAAATTGCACATGAGGAGTCATACTGGAGAACAACGTTATTCGTGTGAAGAGTGTGGGAAGGGCTTCAGTCACCCTAGGGCCCTGAAAAATCATAAGAAATCGCATACACTCCCGTTCTCCTGCACAGAGTGTGCTGAGAGGTTTCCTTACGTAGGTAAACTGAAAGTGCATTTGAAAACGCACAAAGATGCAAGTTTTTTAATTTGTGACGAGTGTGGAAAGTCTTTTTCTCATCCATGTAAACTTAAAAGCCATATGAAATCTCACTCTGGAGAGAAACCCTTCAAGTGTGACTTGTGTGGAAAGCGTTTTGGTGCATCTAGTACTCTCAAGGTTCATCTGAGGACTCATACTGGTGAAAAACCATATTCTTGTGAGGGGTGCGGAAAAAGTTATTCTTATCGTAATAACCTGAAAACGCATCAGAGTAATCCTGCACGAAATGGGTTAATCTCCTGTACAGAGTGCAAATTGAAATTTAGTTGTATAGCTGTCCTAGAACGGCATTTGATAACTCACGCAGATGAAAATTCTTTGAAATGCAAAGAGTGTGGGGAGAGTTTTAGTAGAAAGAGTAAATTTTTCCTCCACATGAGAGCTCACACTAGAGGAAGGCCTTTCAAATGTACTGAGTGTGATCAAAGGTTTACTGAATCTGCTTCCCTGAAGTCTCATCTCTGGGTTCATGCTAGTGAAGAACTTTTTTTTTGTGAGGGGTGTGGAAAAAGTTACTCTACACCTAGTGCCCTGAAAAAGCATCTAAAAAGTCACCCACACTATGGATCGATCCCCTGTATGCAGTGTCAGATGAAATTTCGTTGTGTAGCTAGCCTTAATTTCCATTTGAAAACTCACGTAAGTAAAGGTGGAAATTCTACTGATCCAAGTAGCGCTGAATTGCATACTAAAACTCACACAGATGAAAGACTTTTGTCGGATGTGAATTGTGAAAAGAGTTTCAGTGTAGTTACTAAACTAAACTCACATAAAAAACTTTATGCTTGTGAGTTGTGTGAAAAAAGCTATGTTTATTCCAATAATCTGAAAAAACATTTGATAACGACTCATACACGCGATGGCTCATTCTTCTGTAAAGAGTGTGATGAGAGATTTGCGCGTGTTGCTAGCCTTGCATTTCATTTGAAAACTCACGAAGATGAAAACCTCTTCATGTGTGAACATTGTGAAAAAAGTTTTACTGATCTAAATAGCCTTGAATTACATACGGAAACTCACTCGGGAGAGAGGTCTTTCTCGGGTGTGGAGTGTGAAAAAAGTTTCACTGATCTAAGTAGCCTTGAATTGCATACGGAAACTCACACGGAAGAGATGCCTTTCTCGTGTGATAAGAGTTTTACTGATATGAAAACTCACTCGGGAGAGAGGCCTTTCTCGGGTGTGGAGTGTGAAAAAAGTTTCACTGATCTAAGTAGCCTTGAATTGCATACGGAAACTCACGCGGAAGAGATGCCTTTCTCGTGTGATAAGAGTTTTACTGATATGAAAACTCACTCGGAAGAGAGGCCTTTCTCGGGTGTGGAGTGTGAAAAAAGTTTTACTGATCTAAGTAGCCTTGAATTGCTTACGGAAACTCACACGGAAGAGATGCCTTTCTCGTGTGATAAGAGTTTTACTGATATGAAAACTCACTCGGAAGAGAGGCCTTTCTCGGGAAGTTTTACAGATCTAATAAGTAGCCTTGAATTGCATACGGAAACTCACGCGGAAGAGATGCCTTTCTCGTGTGATAAGAGTTTTACTGATATGAAAACTCACTCGGAAGAGAGGCCTTTCTCGGGAAGTTTTACAGATCTAATAAGTAGCCTTGAATTGCATACGGAAACTCACGCGGAAGAGATGCCTTTCTCGTGTGATAAGAGTTTTACTGATATGAAAACTCACTCGGGAGAGAGGCCTTTCTCGGGTGTGGAGTGTGAAAAAAGTTTTCCTGATCTAAGTGGCCTTGAATTACATACGGAAACTCACTCGGGAGAGAGGCCTTTCTCGGGTGTGCAGTGTGAAAAAAGTTTTACTGATCTAAGTAGCTTTGAATTACATATTATGGAAACTCACTCGGGAGAGAGGCCTTTCTCGGGTGTGGTGTGTGAAACAAGTTTTATTGATCTAAGTATCCTTGAATTGCTTACGGAAACTCACACGGAAGAGATGCCTTTCTCGTGTGATAAGAGTTTTACTGATATGAAAACTCACTCGGGAGAGAGGCCTTTCTCGGGTGTGGAGTGTGAAAAAAGTTTTACTGATCTAAGTAGCCTTGAATTGCATACGGAAACTCACGCAGGAGAACGACCTGTCTCGGGTGTGGAGTGTGAGAAGAGTTTTAGTACAGTCGGTAACGTAAACTCTTTTGTAGCTGAAAAAAAATATTGTTGCGAGGTGTGCGGAAAAACTTTTACTCTAATAGGTACCCTAAAAGATCATTTTAGAGTTCACACGAGAGGGAAGCCATTCTCGTGTGTAGAGTGCGGGAAAAGTTACACTCAAGCAAGTGCCCTAAAAAATCATTTGAGATCTCATACACCTTCATTCTTCTGTAAAGAGTGTGGAGATATTTTTACTGATACAAATGAGCTGACGTTGCATATGTCAACGCATACAGGTAAAAAACTTTTCCCTTGTCAGCAGTGTGGAAAGTATATTTCTTCAAAGAGAAATCTAAGAGGGCATATGAGGACTCATACTGGAGAAAAACCTTACTCCTGTAACATATGTGGAAAGACTTCGAGTTATCCTTGCAACCTTAAGTGTCACATGAGAACTCATACGGGGGAGAGACCGTTTTCTTGTCAGTTGTGTGGAAAAACGTTTATTCAGAAAAGTCACCTTATGGGTCATAATATGAGAAAGCATGCGGTTGGTAAGCGTTCCTAATTTGAAAGCTATTGGAAGCGTCTCGCTAGTAGATGTACCGTCCCCAGACACAGGGCACATAAAAAAATCATTAATTACAAAGTTTAACTAAAATCTGTTAACAACTACTTACACAGTTATGAGTTTTAAAAATTGAATGAGTTAGGGCAAAAAAAAAAATTTTAAACTAAACGTAACTACTTACCTATCAAATGTAATTTTTTTTTTTTTTTTTTTTTTTTTTTTACGTTTTGTTGACCTTGTCCCACCAAAAATAGGTGGAACTAAAGTATAAAACGCCTGGTTGTCCAGTTAAATTATAAATTTAGAAATTCCTCTAAACTATAAAAAACATTTTCAAGTAAATATGACTTTAGCAATTTTTTAAAAATCGTTAAACTTTCTTCAGATTTAATTTCAACCGGGAGAGCGTTATATAGACGAACACCTAAAATCGGAGGACTGTTCAAACGAAGGGAGGTAGCAAATTTGCCTACATGTATATTTGAACACGACCGAGTTTTATAAGAGTGAAAGTTTGAATTAAGAGGGAAGTGTTCTGGGTGTTCGCGAACAAATAATAATACCTGATAAATGAAAACACAAGGAGCAGGGAGAATAGAGAATTTCTGAAAAAGTGACCTGCAAGAAGTACGCGGTGGCACTTTAGCCATGATTCTTATGCATCTCTTTTGAATTTTTAAAATTGGCTCAATATTCTGTTTGACACCTCCCCAGAAAAGTATTCCGTAACTTAGAATTGAATGAAAGTAGGCAAAGTAAGTGATGCGTGCGATATACGGAGAACACGAGTTACAAATTATTCTTTGAGTAAAACAAACAGAAGCGAGTTTAGACCGAAGGTTTTGCGAATGCTGATGCCAATTTAGGTGTTCATCTAGCTGGACACCTAGAAATCGTGAAGACGTCTCAAAAGCAATGTCATTGTTGTTTAATTGAAGAAGGGGCCGAATTCGACTTCCTCGTAATGAAAAATTAATTGCATGTGTTTTTTGCACATTTACAGACATTTTATTATGATTAAAGTAAGCCACGAGGTTATCTAGACTTTCTTGAGCAATCTGTTGAAGGTCTGAAAAATTTTTATGGTGGAAAATTGCATTCGAATCGTCGGCATATAGAACAGCTTTTGCGAAAAGAGGATTCATGACGGTAGGTAAATCATTAATGTAAATTAAAAAGAGAAGTGGACCAAGAATACTACCTTGTGGAACACCGATTTTGATAGGTTTGAGGGAAGATAAAGTTTGGACAAGGGTATTTGAGGTTTTATCCAGTGTAGTGACTTCAACAGATTGCTGTCGATTTTTCAAATAAGAGCGAAACCAATTTAATGCCGTTCCCCTAACGCCAATGGAGAAAAGTTTCATAAGTAAAATATCGTGATCAACAGTATCAAAAGCTTTAGAAAGATCTAACAGAACTCCGGTGACATACTCTCCTTGATCTAGTGCAGAAATAATAGTTTCAGTAAAGTCTAAAATAGCTGACTCAGTGTTACGATCCGGTAAAAAGCCATGTTGATTTGAATTTATTATGTTATATTTTGTGACATAGAAAATCAGCTGCCTGTAAATTATTGATTCGTAAATTTTGGATAGCGCCGGTAAGATTGAAATTGGTCGATAATTAATAACATTGCTAGCGTTCAGTAAGCTGAGAAGCGAGGGGGTAACCACTCCAGAGATTCCTTGAGATTCCATAAAGATTTCCAAAGATTCCCAACGATATTCATAGAAAGATGAACCCCAAAGGGGTAACCACTCCAAAAAAAATTCCAAGTTTCCTTGAGATTTCATTAAGATTTCCAATGATTCCCAACGAGATTCCGAAAGAGTGGTTAACCCCTCGCTGAGAAGCCAATAAGACAGAAGGGGTAACTATTCAAGAAATCAGTCATCGTAATATCTCAAAACCAAAACTTACTTATGAGCTAGGACGCTGAACTAATAATTAAAAGAAATGTCTGGCGTGTGAGGATTTAAAGTACGACCAATGTCACCCGGTTTAATGATGAACACTACGATTGTGTTGAACAGGATCCGCTATCTTGCATGTGAGTTTTCATATAGTTCAGTGCAACGAGTCCGAGATTTCATAAAAAAAAATTATTTTATTTTCAAAAAACACTCGTTCACAAACTTTCATACGCTTAAGGCTGAATATACATTCGCTATTTTCGACTACATGTACTTGGTTCGCAATGCTAAGTACTTCAAGCCCTACTCCGAAGTTACAGGGCATAAGCCCACAGGAGCGATTTTAAACAGTCAACTACCAGTCCACATGTTTTTTGACAGATCGCGAAAACACAACACTACCTCACGCGAAATATTTTTTTGTAACGATTCGGACTAAAACAGTATGATTTTATCGTCACATTTAGTAGAAAAGCTTGATAAATGTTTGTACTATTTACCGTAGCCATGTTGCATATTGGCAATTTTTATTTCACTTACGGAAGTGGGTAATTTCAACAGCATTTCTCTACTTTTTCTCCTGTAAAAGCTAAACATAGTGTCCTACTTTTACTCGTTCGTTTCACGTTCAAATAGCACACTATGTTTAGCTTTTAGAGTAGACACAATCCATACGATATTGCAATTACCAGTCTCCGGTTGTACTCATATGTAAACACAAGCCGCCTCGCGGCGCTTCGCGCCGCTCGGCGTCTTGTATTGGTCCGCCGCCGCCCCAGCGGCACCGCCGTTCCTGAAATTATCGGTGCCACTGTTCAGCGGCGTCAGTTTTTGCACAATATGAGTTATCCTGGGTGCAGGATCCATTGCGAATTGGATTTGCCACCGTATTATCAAATATTCGTCATGGGGGCATTGTAGCAATATACCCTATGCCTACGTTCCGCCTGGCTAAATAAATAGTGAGACGTCTCGACAAATTTGAATCCTGGGTACGACCCTGTCTTCCTGAATTTTCGGAATTTCATTGCATTTTCTTCACCGAGAACATTACGGTAGCACATCCTGTTGCTGCCTGTTCAGCAAATTCAATAAATTGATAATGTAAACTTTTCCATCATGGGTACGCCCCTGGTTAACGCCTACTTCCTGTTATTTTTGTCACATTTTCCTCGTTAGCACCACCAGTACAATACACCTGGTAAATATGATGGTGGCCAGTTAATAAGCAGTATCCCTGCAATCCGACATAAACAGTCTGCACATTTCTCATTGTCGTTACGTCCCTGGCTACCCCATATTTCCGTTTCTTTTCCTCGTATTCTCCACTGCGGCAATGGGGACACAGCAGCCTGCGAATACCGTCCGGCTTCGTCAATAAATGACACTTCGGAACTTTCCATCCTGGCTACTCTCCCCTATTTATCACGTACATTCGGGTACTTTTCCCGTATTCATCAATAGTACGACCAGTAGATGGCAACCTGTGACCATCATTACGATCGGTGCACAAACGACATGAATTGCACAATATTGCATAATCCTGGATAGGGCCCTGCCTAACTTGAATTTGCGCCATTTCCCATCATATTCGTCATTGGGGCTATTGGGGTGCTATACCGTCCTGCTACGTCCATAAATAATTTACCAATCCTGGTGACGCCCCTGATTAATGCGCACTTCCTGATATTTCGTCACATATTCTTCATTAGTACCACCAGTATATTACACCTAGTGAATATCATGACGATCGGTTGATGAACAGAATGTGCACAATCTGGGGTGCCCTGGCTACGGCCCTGGCTAATTGGAATTTCCACCACTTCTAAACATATTCCTCATGAGGGTCAGTAGGGCAATATACCCTGCGACTGCCGCCCCCCTGGCTCAATAAATGAAAAGTCCGAACTTTTTTCATCCTGGCTACGCCCCTGAATAATGCGTCCATTCCGGTGGTTTCTCCATATTCGTCACTGGTACCAACAGTAGAGACCACCCTGTGACCATCGTAACGATCCGTCCATAAACAACACGCGGTCATCGAACTCGGTTAATCCTGCCTACGGCCCTGGCTAATTCGAATTTCCCCCATTTCGCACTATATTCATCACTGGGGCCACCAGGCCTCTATACCCTGCGACTGCCGCCCCCCTGGCTCAAAAATTGAAAAGTCCGAACTTTTTTCATCCTGGCTACGCCCCTGAATAATGCGTCCATTCCGGTGGTTTCTCCATATTCATCACTGGTACCAACAGTAGAGACCACCCTGTGACCATCGTAACGATCCGTCCATAAACAACACGCGGTCATCGAACTCGGTTAATCCTGCCTACGGCCCTGGCTAATTCGAATTTCCCCCATTTCGCACTATATTCGTCACTGGGGCCACCAGGCCTCTGTACCCTGCGACTGCCGTCCGCGTGGCTCAATAAATGAAGAGTCCGAACTTTTTTCATCCTGGCTACGCCCCTGAATAATGCGTCCATTCCGGTGGTTTCTCCATATTCGTCACTGGTGTCAACAGTAGAGACCACTCTGTGACCATCGTAACGATCCGTCCATAAACAACACGCGGTCATCGAACTCGGTTAATCCTGCCTACGGCCCTGGCTAATTCGAATTTCCCCCATTTCGCACTATATTCGTCACTGGGGCCACCAGGCCTCTGTACCCTGCGACTGCCGCCCCCCTGGCTCAATAATTGAAAAGTCCGAACTTTTTTCATCCTGGCTAGGCCCCTGAATAATGCGTCCATTCCGGTGGTTTCTCCATATTCATCACTGGTACCAACAGTAGAGACCACCCTGCGACCATCGTAACGATCCGTCCATAAACAACACGCGGTCATCGAACTCGGTTAATCCTGCCTACGGCCCTGGTTAATTCGAATTTCCCCCATTTCGCACTATATTCGTCACTGGGGCCACCAGGCCTCTGTACCCTGCGACTGCTGTCCGCGTGGCTCAATAAATGAAAAGTCCGAACTTTTTTCATAATGGCTACGCCCCTGAATAATGCGTCCATTCCGGTGGTTTCTCCATATTCGTCACTGGTATCAACAGTAGAGACCACTCTGTGACCATTGTAACGATCCGTCCATAAACAACACGCGGTCATCGAACTCGGTTAATCCTGCCTACGGCCCTGGCTAATTCGAATTTCCCCCATTTCGCACTATATTCGTCACTGGGGCCACCAGGCCTCTGTACCCTGCGACTGCCGTCCGCGTGGCTCAATAAATGAAAAGTCCGAACTTTTTTCATCCTGGCTACGCCCCTGAATAATGCGTCCATTCCGGTGGTTTCTCCATATTCGTCACTGGTGTCAACAGTAGAGACCACTCTGTGACCATCGTAACGATCCGTCCATAAACAACACGCGGTCATCGAACTCGGTTAATCCTGCCTACGGCCCTGGCTAATTCGAATTTCCCCCATTTCGCACTATATTCGTCACTGGGGCCACCAGGCCTCTGTACCCTGCGACTGCCGCCCCCCTGGCTCAATAATTGAAAAGTCCGAACTTTTTTCATCCTGGCTACGCCCCTGAATAATGCGTCCATTCCGGTGGTTTCTCCATATTCATCACTGGTACCAACAGTAGAGACCACCCTGCGACCATCGTAACGATCCGTCCATAAACAACACGCGGTCATCAAACTCGGTTAATCCTGCCTACGGCCCTGGCTAATTCGAATTTCCCCCATTTCGCACTATATTCGTCACTGGGGCCACCAGGCCTCTGTACCCTGCGACTGCTGTCCGCGTGGCTCAATAAATGAAAAGTCCGAACTTTTTTCATCCTGGCTACGCCCCTGAATAATGCGTCCATTCCGGTGGTTTCTCCATATTCGTCACTGGTATCAACAGTAGAGACCACCCTGTGACCATCGTAACGATCCGTCCATAAACAACACGCGGTCATCGAACTCGGTTAATCCTGCCTACGGCCCTGGCTAATTCGAATTTCCCCCATTTCGCACTATATTCGTCACTGGGGCCACCAGGCCTCTGTACCCTGCGACTGCCGCCCCCCTGGCTCAATAATTGAAAAGTCCGAACTTTTTTCATCCTGGCTACGCCCTTGAATAATGCGTCCATTCCGGTGGTTTCTCCATATTCGTCACTGGTACCAACAGTAGAGACCACCCTGTGACCATCGTAACGATCCGTCCATAAACAACACGCGGTCATCGAACTCGGTTAATCCTGCCTACGGCCCTGGCTAATTCGAATTTCCCCCATTTCGCACTATATTCGTCACTGGGGCCACCAGGCCTCTGTACCCTGCGACTGCCGCCCCCCTGGCTCAATAATTGAAAAGTCCGAACTTTTTTCATCCTGGCTACGCCCCTGAATAATGCGTCCATTCCGGTGGTTTCTCCATATTCGTCACTGGTGTCAACAGTAGAGACCACTCTGTGACCATCGTAACGATCCGTCCATAAACAACACGCGGTCATCGAACTCGGTTAATCCTGCCTACGGCCCTGGCTAATTCGAATTTCCCCCATTTCGCACTATATTCGTCACTGGGGCCACCAGGCCTCTGTACCCTGCGACTGCCGCCCCCCTGGCTCAATAATTGAAAAGTCCGAACTTTTTTCATCCTGGCTACGCCCCTGAATAATGCGTCCATTCCGGTGGTTTCTCCATATTCATCACTGGTACCAACAGTAGAGACCACCCTGCGACCATCGTAACGATCCGTCCATAAACAACACGCGGTCATCAAACTCGGTTAATCCTGCCTACGGCCCTGGCTAATTCGAATTTCCCCCATTTCGCACTATATTCGTCACTGGGGCCACCAGGCCTCTGTACCCTGCGACTGCTGTCCGCGTGGCTCAATAAATGAAAAGTCCGAACTTTTTTCATCCTGGCTACGCCCCTGAATAATGCGTCCATTCCGGTGGTTTCTCCATATTCGTCACTGGTATCAACAGTAGAGACCACCCTGTGACCATCGTAACGATCCGTCCATAAACAACACGCGGTCATCGAACTCGGTTAATCCTGCCTACGGCCCTGGCTAATTCGAATTTCCCCCATTTCGCACTATATTCGTCACTGGGGCCACCAGGCCTCTGTACCCTGCGACTGCCGCCCCCCTGGCTCAATAATTGAAAAGTCCGAACTTTTTTCATCCTGGCTACGCCCCTGAATAATGCGTCCATTCCGGTGGTTTCTCCATATTCGTCACTGGTACCAACAGTAGAGACCACCCTGTGACCATCGTAACGATCCGTCCATAAACAACACGCGGTCATCGAACTCGGTTAATCCTGCCTACGGCCCTGGCTAATTCGAATTTCCCCCATTTCGCACTATATTCGTCACTGGGGCCACCAGGCCTCTGTACCCTGCGACTGCCGTCCGCGTGGCTCAATAAATGAAAAGTGTCATGACCTTCGGATGACCCTGGCTACGACCCTGGCTAATTCGAATTTTCGCGAATTCACATCATATTCGTCATGGGGGCCATTGGGGCACTCTACCCTGCAAGTACCGTCGCGCTGGCTCAATAAATAGGACGGCTCAAAATTTTGATTTCGATTTTTTGCTGACTCAGCAATTGCTGACGGGGATCGCTTACCCCCCGTTCAACTCCGTTGGGGACCCCCTACAACCTGCAAAAAGTTTCATTGCGATCGGGCAATTAGGAGCGAAGAAAATGAATTATGATAAATGAGTCAGTGAGTGAGTGAGTGAGTGAGTCAGTGTGTCAGTACCCTTCAATCTTATAATATAGATTAGTTTTGTCAAATATTTACTTTCGCACAGTGGTTTTGGTGGAGTTCGTCGAGAATGTATGGTGGCCGTTAAAAGCTGAACTTAAAGTTAGACAAAATAGAGAAACATCTACGACGAATGTAGGCCCGAAAGTGAAGGGAACAAGGTCAACAATTGCTTTTTATAGTGTGGGTGTTTGAGGCGTGGTGTTTCGAAGCGTCAGTCATAAAGTCACGCATCGGATGTGCACGGGCTTGCAGAGATGGCAGGAACTGGTAGACGGTAATGTTCTTTATGCGCCCCTAAGATTAGGAATGCAGCTGGATAAGGATGCAGCAAGACAAGGGATGACTCTTAATCCTGGAAGGGTTGATTATAACTATATGATACTTAAGACCAAAAACAGAAGCGAAACTTTTACCACAATTCTTACTCGAGTGGCACCGTCAGTACCAGTTTTGTTAATTTTGTATATAGAGTGGCAGAAGCGCAGCAGACGTACCCAGCTCTTTTACCAAAGTGACAAATTGGGAGAAGTTCGAAAGTTCCGTTTTTTTTTTTTTTTTTTGTAAAGCGATATCGAGAGCCATATCCCTCTGCATTTTAAGCCTCAAGTAGTCGCAAAATATCATCGGCGTATAGCTTCTGTTCCATAGATCCATTTTTTTTTTTCACGTTACCAACCTGGAAGCTTTCCAGTTGCTGCAGAATTTTGAATCCGGGTCCCTGAAACCATTCATCGATGCTCATGATAGCCTGATCGATGATTTGGTAGAACTCCTGGGAGAGTACTCCTCCGTTCCTGTAAACAGGTGCTGCGTCCCAGTTTCATCTACTTTTCTTGAGGGCTTCCTCACTCTTTTTTTTTCGTCAGGGCTCAGGTCTAGAGCAGCTGCTTTGTCTTTGACATCGTTCCAGAAACAGTTGAATCAGGAGTCACGTCGGGCTTGGAGCGAAGACCGCAACACGCATACGCAGGCAATGTTTAGTGAGATCTTCTGCAAAGCTGTGTTCAGTTATTCGACTCGTTCAAAAATTACCCATGATACTTAAGTGCAAACAAAAGTAAAAGTTAAAAGACTTGATTGACTTCAAAAAGCCACTGGCTTTAGCACCTACCTGCTTCACTCTTTTCCACCATGGTGGCCACCGCGTGGCTCGAGAACCTCGGCAAGGTGTCCTAGGGTGATAATCATGCGGAAGAACCGCAACGCGTTGTCGTGGCGCCATCCTCGCAGTGCCGGCTGCCCCACCGACTTCACCCTAGGACGATCCCTGCCGGTCGCTTCCCTCGCAAGACCGTCTGTTGTCAGGGTCCCCGTCGCGTCACGGATCACAGTCTGCACGAGGGAGTGGACAGCTACGCTGCAGTCTCGCCTATGGAGCCGCTCCCGATTGTGACAACAGTTGTCGCAACAGCGCATCCGCTGCACGCCCACCGGCTCCTCGAAGAACAGCTGCAATTGCTCGTGACGACACGTCACCATGTCATCCAGCAACTGCGCCACCGTCCAAACGTCGTCGCTGGCCCTGCGCACTGATAAAGGTAGGGAAGTTGATGGTATGAAGGAACCACATATCACATCACATATTTTATTTCAAAGTACTTCACAAGACAAAACTATAACAATAGTGAGATATAACAGAATGAGCGAAGACATCATTTGGTCAACGGTTTTAAAGACTTTTTTCCTTATCAGTGCTGCCACACTAAAATGCTCTGCGCGCGCAAAATTCAAATAGTTTATATTTTTGCCATTCAAAGAGAATTTATATATTTCTCTCAACACCCGTCCATGGCAAATATATACACACACTAGTTAACTATTTACCCAAGTATAGTACTACACTAACCGGTATGTAGGACCTCTTTGACGCAGAACTCGTGCTTATTTTTTGGCACTGGCTTACTTAAACTATCTGCTACGTTGGTCTCTGTTGGTACGTACTTCAAGAGAACTGTACCCTCTTCCACGCATTCCCTGCAGAAATAGTACCTAATATTTATATGTCGAGTACGTTTGTTGACGATAGGGTTCGTCGCTAAGCTTATAGCCGATTGAGAATCACAGTACGTGATCACTGGTTCCAACGGCCCCTGTATTTCTTCCCATACAAGTTTTAAGAACTTGATGTCCTTGCAGCACTCACTTAGTGACATCAATTCACTTTCCGCTGTGCTTAGTGCTACGCAAGATTGTTTTTTAGATTGCCACGCTATTGGCCCAGTACCTAATTTTACTATGCTACCTGAGAAACTTCTGCCTTGGCTCTCTCTGGAGCCCCAGCTTGCATCGCTATAAGCGATGAGCGACATTTTCTTTATTTTTGAAGAATAATACAAACAGTAGTTTTTTGTTCCCAGTAAGTATCGTAATACTTTCTTTACTGCCGACCAATGGACTTGACCGTGCTTTTCGTTGTACTGCGACAACTTGGCTGCGCTGTTCAATATGTCCGGCCTTGTGGTTAGGCCGAGGTACATCAGGCTTCCGACAGCCTGCCGGTATGGAACGTTGTCGATTTCTTCCAGTTGCTCCACCTCTAACACACTCCCAGGCTCCATCGGGATTGTTGAGGGCTTTGCATTGTTCATCTGAAACTTTCTCAATATTTCGTTTATATAAGCTTCTTGGTCTACATATATACCGGATGCGTCACGCCTGACACGCATCCCTAGGAGGCTGTTCAATTCTCCTAAGTCGTGCATTTTGAACTGGGCTTTTAAGAGCTGCTTGATCTTGTTTATTCTACTGTCACTGGAACTAACAATGACTAGGTCATCGACGAATACCGCTATTGCCGAAAAATCTGACTCTGATTTGTCGTAAAATAAACAAGGTTCAGCTGCACAAGATTTAAAACCAATAGTTGTAAGAACGGATCTAAGCTTAGAATCCCATGCCCTTCCACTTTGCCGTAATCCGTAGATACACTTATTAAGTTTACACACTTTTGACTCTTGACCTCGAGGAACAAAACCAATGGGTTGCTCCATATAAATATTTTCTTTAAGGTCACCGTGTAGGAAAGCACTGATAACATCCATATGGTGTACCTTATAGTTTTTGTGAGCAGCAAGTGCAAGCAACATGCGAATAGTTTCCTGTTTTACTACAGGAGAAAAGGTTTCTTCGAAATCAATACCAAACTTTTGAGAAAACCCTTTGCCCACAAGTCTCGCCTTATAGCGATCGACCTTGCCTTCTGCGTCATTTTTAATTTTGAATACCCAACGACATTTAATGGGTTTCATACCGGGTGGTAACTCAGTTAGTTTCCAAACGTTATTTTCACGCATTGCTTGCATCTCTAGCTCCATAGCATCTCGCCACTTTTTGTCGGCTAAGGCTTCTTCAGCTGAAATATTCTTTTCCGAATTAACCTCCATTGCTACCAGACTTTCTTCTAGGATATCGTCAACAGTGTCTTCTGTTTCAGAATTTTCATCATCATTTGCTTTTTCAGAAAAAGTCTGATTCAATGGGGATTCATATCCATACCTGCGGAATACTTTCCTGTTCCTCAGAGGATACGGTGATCGCTCGCTCGCGCCCTTTTCAGCACTTTTCAGCGTCTCGTCTGACGGCTGATAGTTGCTGAGGTCGATGAGGTCCACGTCCGTCTCTGCACTCTCGGCGTTGGAAGACCCGTCCACAATCCGATGCTGCAGTGTGCTGCCACCGGCATCACCAATCCCGTCCCTGCAGTACGGATGGACGGCTCCCCGGGTCGGAGTGGGTTGCTCAGCACGCTTCCGCTGCGGACTCTGCTTCCCTTTTGGTGTGGGAGACTGTTCCTTAGGCTCCTGCCGCTGTTCATCTTCAGCGGGAGGTTGCAGCGGTCGTAGCTTGACCAACGGGATGTTAGGGTCCACCGGATGGTCTGTCTCGCGCCTCTTAGCTGGGAAGAGGTTCTCGACGAATTCTACATCACGAGAAAACACAATTCTGGTGGGATTATCCATGTCAATCAATCGGTATGCCTTCCTGTTGTCGGCATACCCTACCATTATATGTTCGGTACTGCGGGCATCAAGACGGCCCTTTACATTTTTATTATGTACATACGCAGCACAACCGAACGTACGTAAATAGCTAAGGTTGGGTTTTCTACCCGTCCATGCTTCATGGGGTGTCATGTCCGCTAAAGCTACGGTAGGACTTCGATTTTTGAGATGAACAGCAGTATAAATGGCTTCTGCCCAATACTCCTGTCCCAAACCTGATTCCAGTAGTATTGTCCTGGCTTTGTCGACCAGGGTTCGATGGCAACGCTCAGCGATTCCATTTTGAAAGCTGCAATGGGGCGCCGTAAGTTCGTGCCGTATACCGTGGGCCTTCAGGTACTCGCTGAACTTTTTGCTGACGTATTCCCCGCCGCCGTCTGTGCGGAGAGTACGAATCTTCGCCTGCGATTGGTTCTCTACAAGCTGTTTAAATTCCTGAAATTTTTCGAAAGTATCACTTTTATTCTTTATGAAATAGGGAAAAACTTGCCTCGTGAAATCATCACAGAACACCAATAGGTACCTTGCCCCACTGAGGCTTGGTACAGGAAAGGGTCCTGCAATATCAGATACCACAAGAGATAATTTGGAGGTACTGCGAGTACCTATATTATCCCTTGGCAATCTAGTCATTTTTCCTGAAATGCAATGGGTACACTTATCTGAACACTTGTTGCTGTACTTCAGACCATACGCCATATTTTTCAGTCTGTTCATGTTTTTCAACCCCAAATGACACAACCTTCTATGCCATAATTTTTGGTTATCACATTTTTCAGAATTAATCCATTTTCTAGTTTTTTCTGTTTGTTTACTTTCATTTTTGTCGTGGGACAAGCGGCCATCTTGAATTCTAGCTCCACGTTTCGTGTTGATATTTGGTTTTTCCAAATGCGAATCTTTATTTCTTGCGATCGAATTTCTGTCAAAATTCGAGTACACAATTTCTTCACATTCGGAAAAAGACTCACCTTGATATGTAGAAGGGTCAGGGATCGCGTCCAGGATGTAGGCATTACCTCGTCTAGTACCTGTTGCTATCAGTTGACCGGCCTTCCCATTGCGTGTTGGAAGATGTATAGAACAGTAATCCTGCTTGAAGATAACTACTTTACCAGAATCTGTGATGCGGGATACTGAAAGCAGATTAACATTCAAGTCTGGCACATAGCACACGTTTTTAAAGGTAAGCTCAGAGCTACCGGGAAATTTTGATGTTGACCGCATAATGACTTCACCCTTATGAGTAGAATGCATTAGGCCACCATTCGCTGCTTTAATAGCAGGGCCGGATGCATTCACTCTATTTTTCAAAAGATCCAAATTCTTAATCATGTGTTTGGAAGCTCCGGAATCCAGGACAAAATCTTCTTCTGGACGAGAAGCCGCTTGATAACTGTGTTGATTGACAGCACTGCAAGACTTGTTCTTCGCAGATGTAGAACTTTTCCTGGTCCCCTCGATGTCACTGCATGTCACCTCACTGTGACCTTCCGCTCCGGCGATGTCACTGCAGGCCTCTGCATACATGACTGATGACGGATGCTTCCTTGCACCACCTTGTCGTGACCCGGTTTTTTCCTGGTTGTCTCGACGATTTCCTTGTGAGTTCCGAAACTCGTTCTTCTGCCCGCCTTTCTTCATAGGACAGAATCGCTGCTTGTGACCGCGTTTTTTACACAAGAAGCAGGTGATGGCCGAAAGAGCACTGGACTCGGCCCCATCATCATTTTTGTTAGCCAAACGCATTTCTATCAGGCGTAGACGTTCCAACAATTTGTCTACGGTACGATCCTTTGTAGGCACTGATTCCCACACGGACTTGAATTCGAAATAGTCTGATGGGAGGATTGACATTATCCTAGCCATTAGCACTAGTTCTGGTAGCTGCGTTTTACACTCAGACAGCATCTCGCTATTTATTTCATAGAATAGTCTCTGTAAGCCACCTATGACGACTGTTAGCTGTTCACCTTCTTTTGCAGAATACCGAAAGAAGTTTTCCAGCAACCTATCCAAACGTTGCGCACTAGACTGTTCGTAGAGAGAACAAAGTTTCTGCCATATAGCACGCGCACTTTTGCAAGATGACACTATGTCCGAATGTTTATCATCCAAGTGGGTTAGCAAAATTAACTGGGTGAGAGAGTCTTGTTTGATATCAAAAGCTGGCTCACCTGGCGTTTTTGCTTCTTCTCCCGACTTGGTCTCGCCCGACGTAGACTGCTGAGGTTCTTCGGCGGTAGGCTCCACAAACTTCCAGACATCTTTACTGCGAAGATAGAGCTCCATCTGCCGCCTCCATTGCACCCAGCGCTGCCCGTCTTGTAACTTCTCCAACTGTGCTTTGATGTCGCACATTTTTACCGGATTTCAATAGTCTTTATATTTTATTACATGGGTTCCAAAATATCACCAGCTGCCGAGCTGGGCCCATAACCTGATAAAGGTAGGGAAGTTGATGGTATGAAGGAACCACATATCACATCACATATTTTATTTCAAAGTACTTCACAAGACAAAACTATAACAATAGTGAGATATAACAGAATGAGCGAAGACATCATTTGGTCAACGGTTTTAAAGACTTTTTTCCTTATCAGTGCTGCCACACTAAAATGCTCTGCGCGCGCAAAATTCAAATAGTTTATATTTTTGCCATTCAAAGAGAATTTATATATTTCTCTCAACACGCACAACGTCGGCCGCCGAGTGTTTTGCCACGTACGGCCAGATGAGTCTCCCCACGTCGACGTGACCAAACCAAACCGTCGCCACGGCTGGCTGTCCATCACGGCCGCAATGTGAAGACTCCTGCGCGTACGCCAGGACGGATCGAGGAGCCGAGGCGTGAATCACTCGAGTCACGTTCCGGATTTGGGCACCCATGCCCAGCGCCGCAGTCGTAGACATAACACGGATCGCACCGGCCAGCCACTCGTCGACGATGACCCGCCTTCGGTCTTCCGCGAGGCCTCCGTGGTACACGGCAACGTTCGCCACTCCCCTCAGCCGCAGATGATCGGCGACTTTTGTGGCTTCGCCACGGGTTGACGAGAAGATTATAGCCGTCTCGGGGGGAGCGCGCCGCCGCAGGTCCTCGTAGATGGCGGCCATCATCGACTCGAAGCTCCGTCTCACCCTGACTTCACGGAACACCATGTTGTTGCGCCGGTCATCCGTCGAGACGAAGGCGGCAACCCGTGCCAATCCCAGGACTGCGGCGATCTCTTGCCGGTGCGCCGGACTCGCTGTCGCAGTCGCACACGTCGTCGGCACGTCCGGCCATACCTGCTTCAAGAAGCTGAGCTCGACGCACGCGGGCACGCCTGACGGTAGTCGCCGAGTTCCAGGACGACGTGAGCTTCGGCGACCACGAACCGGTGCAACCTCCTCTGAACCAACGAGAGGTGTCGCAGGAAGGCTCTGGACGCCTCCGTACGAATCCTCTCCGGGGTGAAAAACATGAGACGTGTGTCATCGTCTAGAAGGGCGGGGAGCCCTGCTACTCCCACATCCAGGCACCGCACTTCCTCGCTCCGTCAGTTGTTGAACCTGCAATGATCAAGTGATTGATGAAAATAAGAAATTTTTCTACAAAAGTCAAAACTTGAGCAGTTATCGTCAGAAAACTGTGCCTACGAAAGTAATCATCCGATTACCATCAATGTTGGTAAACAGAAGAAAGTAGATTAAGAGAGGGCCACCTCAGTCTTCTTCCGTTGAGGACTGGTAGTCGGAATCAGAGGATTCCTCGACTTCCTTATCCAAAAGCTCCTCGGTTTCTTTTAAAAAGGGCTCGTGCCTTTTTTGCTTTCTTTTCGAGAGGCACGAAAAGAAAGGGTCACTCATTAAAAGCAGTCTTTTTAAAACATCCAAATTGGTCACCTCCCGATTCATCCTCCTGGAGTGGCCCTCTCTGAATCCTCTAATTACTTTATTGGTGGCTTCGGAAGCATCTTCACTCAGAGCCCCGATTGGATGAAGGGCTTGTTGAATGATGACGGGAGAGTAGATAAGGAGTTTGTGTACAGTTGGCGTAAAATTCGACCAGGGATATTTTTCGACAAACAATCTCGCAGTGTCCAAGCAGAAGATTTCAAATTTGGACACATTTACTTTTCTTCCACTGGATATCACTTGTATAATAATTTTGAAATTTTTTAGAAGCTCAGTGTCCAAATTTAAAATCCTCGCAACCACCTCGATTTGCTCGAAAAACTTCCTAGCCGTATTTCCGTCATTTGTATTACCAAAACCACTCTTAACGACATCAATCAACAAGCCCGTTTCCTTACGTAGCTCTTTTCGAATCCTCTCCTTATTCTCTTTGAGACATTTGCCTTCGTCTGGAGTAAGCCTCTGCCTCGCTGGTTTTGCAATTGGCAGCTTGTCAGCGAGATGGATAAGGGACTCCATCACTCGTATCCGGTAATGAAGAGGTGAGAGTCCGAAACTCACTGCTTCATCAGAGACTGGTCGTTTCACCATCTCATCGATGTTGTTGAAGTCTTTTGCAGTGGCTTTACAGAGGTCCCGATACTTTGGAATGTCAGAGATGGTTTGTTTTTCCTCCCATGCAGCGAGGGTCAAGTGGTCAATGCGCGCCTCTATGAGATGGCATAACATTGCATCTGACTCTACAGGTATGCCCATCCTCTGTCTTTGTTCACCAACACCTTTAAACCGTCCAAATTCCCTGCAGGTTTCACGTTTTCAGTTTGGAGAATGGTAAAAAACATCTTTTACCATACGCGTTTTGTTCTTGTAACGTTTTGAAAGTAATTCCCAAGCTTCTTGGTATATACTGGACTACCTTAGCGGCGTCTCCCCTAAAATAATTTTTGTAGTTTTTTTGAACCTGATAAATATGTACTATCGTGGACAAGTGATTTAAGTAAATCTGAGAATGCGACCCAATGAGTGTGGTCGCCAGAAGACAAAAGAATTCAAATGGTTGACAGGTTTACATGACGTTGTTCCTAACCCTGCTCAGGTTGTTTCGATGTTCCGACATTAGGGGAAGGCCAGGTAAAGTGGGACACTCCCAAGTTTGTCTCCTTTTTCTGTGACTTTGAGTTGGAAAACACACCTTTGGATAACAAGCCAGCAAGGCATGAGTTCCACCGAATACTCAAGGTGGAGAACCCACAGTATGGTGTAACAGGCGAAGAGAGCTCTTTCAGTGGATTGAAATGTGTACGTTATGTCTGCGGTAACAAACACAACGTACTGCGTTATCGCTGACCAGGATTCTCCCACAGCTACGATGTACGGCTGTACGTCAACTCCCTTCTCTAGGCACAGCTTCACCCGCGCGCTGTGGTAGTCAGTGAGCTCCGAAACTGATGACACCCTCCACACCAGACAAGTGTCTGCCGACTCAGTGGTGCGATGTTGAAGTTCTGGCAATTTTGATAAAACTCGACACTTGTCCCGCTTTACCTGACCTAGTAAGGTAAAGCGGGACACTGGGGTAAGGTTAAGTGAAACAGAACAGGAAATGCATCTATTCGATGAAGAAGGACAGGGACGGTACATCGTAGAACCCTCATTTAAGTAATTTTGGTGTTGGTATAACTTTTCGAACCTCATCTGGTGAGTACCACAGTATGTCTTCGTTTTAGCCAGCGGAAGAATTTCGCTTTTTTTTTTCTTGACACTTGGCTCGATTTCCTGTTTCATTCTTATCCAGAATAATCCCTGGGAACAGTCCGTTATTGTATGCAACAAGAACCCACATTTCTTTCTTTAGATCTGAAAGCGGCATTTTTTCCTGAAATGCACCTCCATCACCAGCCTCATTACCGCAGATTTTTTCGAAGGTTTCGTCACCACTGGAGTTAGGTAGCTCAGGAGAACAGCTTTCATCTGATCAAACTGTGGCTTCTTTTCGAAAGACTTTCTAAAAGCCTTTTTTTTCGGCATATTTTTGCAACTGTAATAAGGTAGCTCGGGAGCACTGCTTGACACTTCGGGTGAGGATTGAGGGGGTTTCATCTTTTTAAGAGCTGCTGTTTTAGCCTTAGCAAACCTTCCACTAATTTAAGATTCTTCGTCAACATACTTTTTGAATAACTCATTGTCATCTGTATTCGCCTAAAGTTCGTCAAGAACCTGTAATAAGCTATTACAACAATCATCCAATCTACATATATTTTGATTTCCTCTGGATCCCCAGCCTTCTCGAGGTCGTGAATGGCCCTCGTGAAAGATGCCTTCTTACTCATCTTGTTCTTCTCGGTCATGATGATTTAATCTGATCTTGAATGACACTGCGACACCACTGATGATTAATTCAGGATGCCTCAAAATACTGCTGACAACAGCTGGATATATGAATACACAAAATAACCCGAAAACTATTCACACGGCTACTGTTTTCAATACCAGCTATTGACCAATTCATCTTGTTATATTTAGTGAATGGGTACCTAGATCCTCAGGTCCTCAGTATATTCTTCTGAACGGGGTGGGGGGGGGGGGGGGGGGGGGAGGGAGGGACCAAAACAAACTAAATTAAACCCAAAACAATCGTATTTGGCATACGAATAACCATAAAAGCTTTAAGTAAGCTCATAACTACCTATTTCTAAGGATACATTTTCCTCCGCCAGAGGTTAAATTTACATTTGAAAGGAGCACATATTCTTGAGTTAAAGCACCTTATATACTCGTCATATGCTCGTTGTAGCATATGGAGAGGCATGACATTGTTAACCGTGTAACTGAAGTGAGCTAGACTTAAAATAATTCTCATTTCACGCCCGCAACATGATTTTGGTTCTTTTGAAATGATTTGAATACAAGCTTTACATATGCAACCTTGAACACAAATACAAGGGTATTGTATCCCCTCATTAGTTGCATAAAGAAACACTATTTCAGAAAATTTTGCTAGCCATGCTTCTCCACTTAAGAACACTGTTGAATGTGTGTCAAATAGAGTATGTACCTCGTCCTCAGAATCTGTCTCCTCCCCTACAACAATAAACCTTAGCTGTTGTCCTCTGGCTATCGTTTTTTTTTTTTTTTTTTTTTTTTATCGTTTATATTGGCACGTAAAACATTTTCACATATTGCCAGTAGGTACATAGTTTTTTTTTGTTTTCTTCCTACGTATCAATTTTTGATTTTACAAGTGTAGTATAAATTGAACGATAAATTTTCATGCCTCCCGACTTCAGCGTGTGGCGGACTTCCAGGGCAGTGGGAATAATTCTGGCATCAGTGCCATCCTCCACCCTGGAAGCCCTCCACTCTCAAGTGCTCATCGGCAGCTCAGGCGAGCGAGTGGGTTGTGGTTCGGCCCTCGGCATTATTCCCGTATCAATCTACTCCTAATCTGCGGCTCTACCAGGAGAGGTCAAAGAAATAGGCTCTGAATTTTTGTAAGCAGAACAACTATTTTTAATTACAACAGAAAATAAGGAATTGAGCTCTGACGCTTGCTATTCAGACCTTGCTTGAAAATAATTAGATAATTAATATCCAGTTAAGTACGTGAAATTTTGTTTTAGATAAAAGAAAGAAAGAAATCAGAGTGCCAGCTAGGTAGCAGGGGAATGGAGCAGTATGTTTTTAGAATAACTTAAAATGGAAGTTCACCCTGCTACATAGCTGCACTCTGAGAACATACCTTGATTTAATCTGAAAAATGAAAAAAATAATTAGGTACCTAAGTACGTCTACAGGTGCACCTGGACTACCTATATGGTAGTCTCAAATTATGAAAGAAATTCTAATATTATTCTGTCCGAAGACTTTAAAAAAGTTGGACGCCACTTCTAGTATTTAAGAGCTAGAAGTCTCTATAATTTACATTTAAAATTATTACGACCTACATACGGTATTCTGAATTTTGAGAAGTTGAGAAGTTGAAGATTCGAAGATAAGTTTTACATACTTGAGATTTGGCTGATGACCGGAGACGAGAGTCGGAGATCTGTCAAGCTCGAGCGTAAAGACGACTTATAGCAGCATCAGAGCATCACGTGGTATCAAACATCAGAGGGCGCAGAGTGGTGGTGTGAGCAGTATTTCAAATTTCTTAAATTTTCATTGTAGCCACTTCGGGGAAGGCATCTGAGGGGGTTTGGCGGGCCCCTCCGCCCTTATGGACTTAAAGCCCCATCGAGGCACCCAGCTTAGCTAAAATTCCACACACACACATTGAACTTTCTTGTTTCAACATGAAACACCGAGCACATTTTGGTGCTAAAAAATTGATAGAATTTTGGGATATTTTTGTATAAAATGGAAATTACTAAGGTCCTGAGACTAATAAAAATGAAATTAAGGGAGGATCTGACTTGGAATTAGAGGGATGCCCTCTCCTTTCTCGGCGCGAGGTAGGGTTAGGCTCGGAAGTCAGACAGAGTTATCTGTCTAACCCCCGAGCACACCACTTCCCCGCACACAAGAAAAGAGCCGGCAACCCTCTAACAGATGAAAGACATACCTGGGGTTATCCAGTATAAAAAATTCATATTTGAAGATAATTCCATTCCAACAGGTGAATTTAAAATGTGCAGCCTTGGATGATGATCGCAAAATGGCTGCTAATTATATCAGTCCTACTTAGAAATTAAGCGTTCATGTGTGTGTGGAATTGTTAGCTAAGCTAAGTATGTAAAAAAAAATTTATATAAATTTTTATATAATTATCGAACTACTTCGATTTGATTCGATTAATCAAATTACGATATTTGTTTATAAATAAAACCAAAATGGTAATATTTTGCGGGTCTATTCAGGTGGGTGAGTCGGGACTGAGACAGCGCCATGACAGGTGACATAATAGTCAGGGGTGAGTCGGGACTTTGTGAGATAGCGGACAAAGAGACATAACACAATGGGTTAGTCACGCGTTGGCGTCTGCTATGTCGCCTGCCCTTTTGGAAGGCGACAAGGCTGACATAGAAGGTGACATAATTTAAACTCCTCTTCTGTATACTTTTATTATAAAAATTGGAAGTTTATAATAAAATGCATTGATTATGTCTTCGGATTCTGTTTAAATTTACGGAAAGTATCTTTATTTATATAATGAAATTTTCATCTTGTGAACTTCGTGGAATCTGTGGTTTTGTTTACAACAAAAAAAGGCGTAGAATACTACTTAAACTTTCCAGAAAACGATTTAGTCTATATTTCAATATAATAATTCTAGGAATTGACGGTATTTGTCTGTATTTAATTGGTTTAATTGGTGAGTAACCTTGAACGAAGCGGCCAAGATGGCGCTGTCCGCGGGTAACCGGACTCACCCCAATGACATGACATCCATGACATACGGTCATTTCTATGTCTCTTTGTCAGTGGCGCGGTCCCGACTCACCCCCCAGTATGACCACTGGGAATAGTGCCATTCGGATTATGACCATCCTTTGTTTACATGATTATGCACACGCGCCATTTTCTTGTTTTTTCCTCCGATTTCTTAACTTTCCAGGCGTTTTTGGGGCCTAGTCGTGGTCAAATTCACAGTGGCTATCTTCCCAAAGGAATAATAACAAAAAATGGCGTAAAATGTTTGTTTACAAAATAAATTCCTTTCAAGTTGAACTATTTTCACAAAGAATATTCAACAAAAATGAGTCTGATTCGAATCAGTTACTAAAGTAGGCAAAAATGGTTAAATTTTAACAATAGTAGGGGTCAGATATAGTAGGCACCAAATAGAAACTGGATAAACTAGGTAGGTACCTACCTACCTATTAACATTGTTATTATTTTCTATTTGAACTCGTTGTGCATACTTTCTACATACCTACCAAGTATAGGTACCTACCTACAATTTGACGTACGTACCTACCTACGTAGGACCTAGGTACCTAACTAATCATAGGTAAGTAATACTGCTTAGATAGGTATTTCTTGGAAGGACAAAAAATTCTGCTGGTTTTTATATGCACCACGTTTCAACAGTCAACCAGTCAACCGTGCCTAACCTATTCATTGTATTTATTAAAATAAAAGAGAAGTAGGTAGGTAGGTAGACAGGTACATAAGTTTGTGCCAGCAGCTAGGTCAAGGTTGCCGCTAGGTGCTGGTTTTGAATTATTCTCCCATTCTATTTCGACGCTCCCCGGAAATAGAAGGCCAACCCCGTCAACTTCTGTTCTTGAAACGTCCGAAGCTTAGATATTCTTCCTGCAACAGAATTCAATCATCAAATGAAATAGCAAGTTAGGTAGGTAACCTGTTTTAAGAATTGGTTGACCATCGCGCAGGTAATTCCCATCATAGGTGAAAAAACACACGCTTGCTATAGGTGACCAATATATTAGATAAATTATCCTTCATAGGAGGCTTGTACTATCTTTGCAATGGTCTAGACTACTTTTGGAATAACAATATAATATGTAAGTACCTATTGGTCAATCCTAGCTACCTACATACCTTCAGCGGCTTCTCACTGATTAGCCGATGTCATGACATCACTTAGCTAAGAACTTTAAACAGCTAGAAATATAAAAATCCCCAAAAACATAAAATAAAAATATCAAATAATCTGGATCCGGCCATTTTTGTTTTTAATATCTCATTACATTTCAAGTAGTGTGCTCTCGCACCTACAAATTTAGGTAACTAGATAATTAATATAATGTAAAATATAATAAATAAAATTATCCTGGTATTTTTAATGTTGTTTTCAATAAATTAGGTGGGTACATGTGAATTTTAAAATTTCAATTGATTGAAAAATAATCCTTAGATGATAGATTTTGAAATAAAAATAATTACTACTACCCTGTCATCTTACACTGGGGCTATATTACAAAGGAAGTTAACCAATGGACATTAAAACAAGGAATTCGTCCCAAAATCGGCTATAAAAACGTACATATCCGTATTTGATAGTTCATATTAATTCTACATATCAATTTCACTTATATTTAAGTTCTAATTTAGAAATAAAGTTGAATTTCCTACCTTTTAATGTTAAAAACACATCGTAGCCGGAAGTTACTACGTACAAGTAGACAATGATATTTATCTACAGCCACGTCTTTTTTTCCCGCATAAATATTTTCAAATTATTTCAAATCTGAATAAAATTCGATTCTTAAGTTTTTCACGTTTATCCATGTGATTAGGATGTTGAATAATCAAATTTTGTAACAGTTGAAGGCTCTGGAACCGTATATAAGAGTGATTAAGTAACTAGTAAGTAATCTTCCTAGACTCGCCTATCAACTCAGTGACTAGAGCCATAGCCTGGTAGGAGCCGTAGCATTAGCTTGGACTGCTATGTTAAGACACAGTTCTTGCTCCTTATTATTTAAAAGTATGCAAAAGGTTTGCACTATTATTGGGGCAACTTCAGCATTGACAGCAAAAGGGTTACAACAGCTCCAATGAGTACCTATCTTCAATTAAGATACTAGACAATTTATTTCTTTGCGCATTGCACTACCTATTTAAACCAGGTACCTACCTATAGAGGATAAGAAGCCTATTAGATGGGAGGTAGAAGTATACCTACCTACCCTGGTACTCTTTCATAGCTAAGTAGGTAGGTACAGGTAGGTATGGTCCGCTTTAGAAAAAGTGTTAATTAGGTACCTAGTAGGTACTTTATTACTTCTGTAATTAAGTACATACTTCTAAGTTGAGCACGCTGATATTAGTAGAGTTTTTGTTGGCTTGAATAGGTATAGGTACCTACCCTTATTTGTAGGTAAAACTACGGTACTGAATATGAGACTAGTAGGTATAGGTATATCGTCATTGACTAAAAATAGTGTGCTATTCGCACGCAAATCAAATGACTGATAGTTGGACACTATGTTTAGCCTTCACGAAAGCAATAATACCTAAGACAATATTTCTCATTATATTGTAAGGCAGGTAGCTATAGATCAGCCCCTGTTCTCAGGCTCCTATTTACCGTTATGCCCGTGTGAACTGGCTTCACCCCAGCCAGGCACGTAATCCAAGCTGGTTGCGCCCATATATAAGATGCGATAGCTACGTACCCACCTTGCCGGCCTCTGATTGGTCAATGGCCACCTTGCATAGATTTTACTTGTTTTTGACATTAAAAATCAACATTCTGAAACCATCTACTACCTGCTCCAGACCTCTCCGCTACACAGTGGAATTAATAATCGAAAGCATTGATTCATGGTAAACTATAGGTAGGTACCTATAGGTATAAAGGAAAGCAGAAAAAAACGGCTATATTGTTTCTTGCATTTTCATTTTTCTTTCCCTGGTTCGAGCCGTAAAGACGACATGGATATCGCTTGCTGCATCAGTCATTTTTCTTTCTTCAATTCACAAGTCAGTCATCTCCTGAAAGAAAACACACAGCTACTGTTAGAAAGCTTAGGTACTTTCTACTCTAGATATAGAGCTACGCGTCTAGGTAAGTAGGAAGGCAGGTAGGTACCTATATAGTTTTCCTTATTATTATATACCTGCCTCAATCAGCTGCGTTCAAATGGCAGTTTTCATTAATATTTAAGTGCAAATAAATATCCAACATAGTTTCATCAGAAAAGTGTCATTAAAATAGTCAAGAAAGACTTGACAAAGAAGAAATAGATGAGGTTAAGTACCTACCGAACCGATGATGAGTGTTTGGTTGAGCACAATTTTGCCACGAGATGGTTATTTGCCGGTGAGAGGGGTTTATTTTTCAAATATCCAACAGTAGATGTCTTTTGTCTTCTTCCGAGTAAATCATAATGGAAAAAATATCAAAAACCAACAATTAATTATATCCATCATCATTGTTTTGGGAGCCATTTTCTATTTTCTAATAATTTCTCAGGGCCCACTGCCCAGTAAAGGCCCAAATCGAAAGACTCACCAATGTTGCTTCACTGTAAGAAAACGGACCAAAAAAAGAAGGGCCCCAAGTAATGCAGAGCTGCCAACTTAAAATGGTGTTTTTGTTTACAAATGGGCAAAATCACGATGGTCAAACTCCAGGTCACCATATTTTGCCACCACTGGCAAAATTTTTACAAAAACGGATTTAAAACGTTACAAGCGCTCTGGCAATCGTTATCTCAGGCAAAAAGCTTTTCAACGATAGATTGCATCTTATTTCGAGAAAACAGATCTCCACCAGCTGTCAATTTTGCAAATGCTGCGTCCACTATTGGCCTAGCAGGCAAACGGTCAGGTAGTGTATTCCCATCTTCATCCTTCATCCTGAGTGCGCGTTTGCAACCCTCTGCTTTAATTTTGGTTCTATAGGTAATACTTTCGCTACAGTCTTTTCTGTATAGTATACGAATAGTAGTATAGTATATGTGAATATAGGAATATGAGAATTCAGTCAAAAGCCTTGAGATTTGAGACACTCCAGCGACCGAGGTCCTTACCATTTAAGGCTTTCAGCTGGACTTGGCTATCTGAGTGAACTTTTGACACTATGCATGGACCTAACCACTTAGGTTCAAAGGAACTGGTCGTCCTATTCGGACCAGAGGACTTGGTGCAGGCCTTTCGCCACACCATTTCTCCTACTTCTAACACCCAATTTCTTCGTCTTAAATTATAGTAGTTTGCTTGTCGCTTACTGGCCATTTCGGCACAACTTTTAACTCTTTCCCAGATCAAGTTCATCTCGCCGGTCAGAGTACCCATGTATGTGCCAGCATCAAAAGGCGTTGCACTACCACCTGCCACGGGGGCAGAAATTTCAAACTATGACCTGGGCACTCTGCCGGTGGCTAACTGGTAAGGTGAGAACTGTGTCACCTCACTGACAGCGGTATTTATTGCCCACAAGGCGTGCGGTAAAAATTCACACCAAGAGCGTTGGCTATTACTAGTGAACATAGCCAAAGTTTTCTTTACTGTTTGAATACTTCTCTCCGCGGGGTCGCATCTTGGGTCATACTTCGGAATAAGCTTTTGCTTGATGTGAAACTCCTCACCAGAACTGAGGTATCAGGGTTAAGTGGACCTATAACTCTATAACTCTATTCACGAGCCCCTCAGCTAAAATATTAGCTTCAGGTCCTGAAAAATAAGCGGGCACCCTACACGGATTTTGTCTGAAGTACCTTGTACCGTGGCTAGAACCCGGTCCATGGTGGACTCCAATCTCGGCGAGAATTCCGTCATGTAAGTAAGTTTAAAGGTTGGCGCGAATGAGAGCGGTGCGCGCGGCTTCGAGAAGGCCGTTGGGAACCCATGCGTGGCGATTCTGTGGTTAGCTTATGGAGAGTGGGGATGACCGGTCGGTTGATGATTTTTCCTGTGACTCTCTGCTCAGCTGCCGTTGCGAAACGTTCTAAAATATTTTAACAAGAAACCCTGCAATTTTATTATGTTCTATGTTATTTTAATCTTCGACTAATATGTTATATCTGTGTCCCCAAATTGGTGAGTAAGATTTTAATATGTTTTGACGGAGTTAATTAGTGATTTTGAGAACAGAAACTTAATGAGAGAGTCCAGGGAATGTCATCCCAGTCTGGTCATGACCCACTTTTCCGTAGGCTGACTTAGGGATCGTTATGCATTGGTTTCCAATGGCTTTTAGGGGCAACTGTGTCGGGGCGTGCTATGGAGTAGTCCCGCAAAGGCCGGAGGATGACAGCACCATCCCTTTTCTACCAACTATGATGATGACCTGTAATGACGGATTGAGGGCACCCGGAAGTCAAGGTCGAGAGATGATGGACACCTGCGTCGAGCCGTGAAAACCTGTGCAACTATGATGAGACCGGCCTCGAACCAACGACTTCTGTAACCAAGGTGAACTCTTTCCTCTCTAAGCCACCCCTTCAGACATGCGACACATCTCCTCGAATGGTTTTTCAGCTCCGTTGACTTTTTCTAATCCTTAAAACAGTTCTACACCGGATCCTTCTCTTTTACATTTGCTACAACCTGGAGACGGTTTTTCTGGCTCTGTACGTCTCGCGAATATTTTGATCTTTAATCTACTTTAATGCCGGAAGCTAGAGCCAGTGGCGCCCAAATTCATTCGATCCTTTAGTTCTTTACCAGCCAATTTAATAGTCAATAATTTAATGCCATATTTAGCAATAGTAGCACTATGGCACCTTATCCACTGTAATCTGAGGAACCGTGCCATAGCGCCCATATTTACTCTCTTTTTTAATGATAATTGTTTTGCTGGTTCTTTTAACTGTCATCGTATTAGACAAGATCTCATTTTTACATATTTCAGTCTCCTAAATCACTAGCTAGGCACCTATTTCTGATTCCGGAAGGATATTGAGACAAAGATAGTAGTGTAAGTACCTTTTATTTTATTTCACCTTTACTGAAATTACGTTCTTTACTATTCATACCCGCCTGAGATGAGCTAGTTTTATGGCAGGGATACGGGGGGTCCTAGACAACCAGCCCCCACCACACTCTAAATGGGTGTAGGTACAACTTTTAGCGCCCGATCGTGAGGCAACAGTAAAGTTTTCTTAACTTCAGTAAATTTCAGTAAATTCTTAGTAGTTTGTCTCTTTATCCTTCTTGATGATGGAATAGGGACCTAGTTGGTCTGATTCAAGTGTAAGCAGGTAGGTGCTTGATAACTTCGTGCGTGAGTTCGCACAGATGAAGTCGTGTGGCCTTAATTAGTTTTCCTTAATTTATTTTGATCAAGTTTATGCTGGTTTTCAAATTAATTTCCTGAGGTCAAGGTCGATGAAGGATTTATTGAAGAAGCTGTTGGAGATCTGACCAGGCTTGTTCTTTAATGACTTTTTCGTTCTTGATAGATAGGTATTTTAGGTTTCAGTTTTTCAGCTTTCTACTTACTGTTCAATTGCTTCGACAGACTTAGAAGCGTTAGTCATGATTATTCATGAATCCCGAATGCTTTATTTGCTGGATTTTCCATTTTAATGAGCTTTGACATTGATGGGTTATAGAGTCTAGTATTGTAAAGTAATTCAATGCATTTGTTTTCCCAAATTTAAAAGCTCAGGTTATCCTTGTAGGATGTAGAAGGGGATGGTGCGCCATCCTATTTTTGGCCTTTTATTTTATGAATTGAGAGCAGAGAGTCTATTTTGTGTTTTTACGTTGAATGTTTAATTTCGTTTTAGAAAATTTCAATTTTTGAGATTTTGGTGAAGTAGTATTAGTAAGATGCCACGAAAAGGATTACGAGCCTACATTAATGGGCTCAACAAAGAGGCGTTGTTAAAATTATCTTGTGCTGTTTTTCAGAAGGATCCGGAGTATCGTTTTGATTCGAAACAATCCCGAGCTCAGTTGATGAAGTGTCTGAAGGGGAGGTTAGTGCAGGACTTAGAGTTGGTGCGTTCGATCCCATGCCTGGCAGAGGTAGCAGAACTTCATCCAGAGGAACCCGTAAGTAACGAATCTAATGACTCTGAGTCACACACAAGAGACAATTCACGGTCCAACAGCAATGATAATGTAAACAATGCGAATGGAAATAATACCAATGCGAATGATGATGATGATATCTTGGATAGTTTTAGTGGATTTGATGAGAATGACATACCCCCAAAAACCCGTGCTAATTTTAGTGACCAGTCATTTCTGGAGGAGGTGGTGCGCCTCACCACCGTGGTTAATCGCGCTTTGGCCGCGAACTCCAGCAATGATGGGTCATCTACGTCAGGTAGTGGCAATAGTCAGTCAAGGTCATCATCTATGGTGTCATTTATTAAGAGTTGTAAAATTCAAGATCTAAGTTTTGACCCTGAGAAGGGAGGATCGGTGTCTAAATTTTTAACAGGTGTAGAAGTGGTCATGGAGGACTACGAATTCACCGAGAAGAAGAAGATAAACGTGGTTGCTCGACTTCTGACAGGTAGAGCACTAAACTGGTACGAGGGTCATGCCGGACAAATCGCAACCTGGGACCAATTCAGGAAGGAGTTGAAGGAGGCTTTCTCATCCAGGGAGCAGGACGATGAGTTGAGAGATCATCTAACCACCTATAAAATGTCTCAAAACGAAAAGTTAGTGGAATATATCAACAATTTAAGAGCTCAAAACCAGATGCTAATGGAACCAATGGAATTGGCGGAATTAAAAAGAATAGTCATGAAGAACATGTCCAAGACATACAAAATATTATTGTCAACTTCTACGGTGAAATTTAGTACCTTCGGTGACTTGGAGGCGGCAGCCAAGCGGGCAGATGCCATCCAGTGGGGTGACCAGAGACCTACGGTGGGTGCGAGTGCTCCACAGCGGACGACAGCAGTGCGCAGGCCTAACGTCAACGAGATTGAGGTTCATGATGAGATGGAGGTATCAGCGGTGCGCAATCCGGACGAATACATGGTGTGTCACAACTGTAAGGAGCTCGGACACCGTGCAGCCAACTGCGGCAAGGTCAGAAGAGTAGTCTGCGCAGGGTGCGGCAAGGAAGGGTACGTCCAGTCCAATTGTCCAAAGTGCTCGGCTGATGCGGAACGAGAAGAGAGGCTGGTTCAGCGTGTCGTCGAAGCGGTGATGAAGAAAATGTCGGAAAACTAGAGTCCTCGTCCGTAACACCAGGGCCGGAGCGAGGAGCTGAACTCCTGGTTAGTGAAGAAGTCGTTATGATCAATGAAGAGGTGACTGTGTCAACGCATACAGGGCGCGCAGGACTTGATGAGCGGCCTTACGTCCAGGTCATCATAGGGGATGACATTGTCATGGCGTTGGTAGACTCAGGAGCGTCGCGGTGTTTGGCGGGTTCGTTCATGTGGGAGATGCTGAAGGTGAAGGGGTGTTGGGTGCGGCCAGCGATGCTTTCGGGGCGTGCGGCGAACAACACCAAGCTTGACATCTGCGGCATTGCGAACGTGAAACTCCAGCTGGGTTCAAAGGTGTTTGTTCTTGAATGTCTGTTAGCTAAGAATTTGTCCACTCCGTTGATTCTAGGCGGTGATTTGCTGCAAGCGGCTAAGGCGATCCTAAACTACGAGGCTGGTACGCTTACCTTGACGGACGTGCTAGGGCCCGAGACGTTGCAACTGGTGCGAGCCAACGTTATTAAGGATCCTGTTGTAGTTAACTGCGTGGGTAATATCGAGGCAATAGAGCTACCTGATGGAGAAATTCTAGGACCTGAGTACATAGAAGACGGGGAAAAGGAGTTCGAAATGGCGCATGAAGCGTGGGGAGAAGGGTTTAAGGAGCAGCAGTGGCGTCCTCAGACCTTTGATCATCCAAACGTCGTGCATGGTGACGCCGAAAAGATTAACAGCTTTCTCCAGAAATGGTTCGAGATTTTCAAGGATTCTCCAGGTATATGTAAGGGATATGAAGCAGAAATTTATGTCAAGGATGGGCAGGCTCCAGTCCACTGTAGACCTTATAATCTAGGTGCACCAGAGACGCTGTTGCTTCAGAAGGAGATTGATAGGTTATTGGCAGAAGGCAAGATTGTTGTTGGTGATGGCTTGTGGGCATCTCCAGCGTTCACAGTAAAGAAACCTTTTTCTGCGGAGCGTCGTATCGTTATTTCTTATGGCAAGGTCAATGAAGCGGTGCAGCCTATGTCCGGAGGGGTACCCAGAACAGATGATGTGATCCTAGGGCTGAGGCAAAATAGGTGGCGCTCTCAGATCGACTTAGCTCAGAGTTTCCACCAGATCAGATGTTCTGAGAGGGCGCAAACCATACTGCAGTTCATTTCTCCGACAGGGATGACGTACAAACCATTGATTTTGACTATGGGATTCCGGAACAGCACGAGTTTGTTCAGTAGCGTGCTGCGTAGAGTGCTGATGGCGTACATCGCGGATGGTTCCGTCATCTTGTATGTTGATGATATTATGGTCGTGAGTAATGGTTCGTTGGACGAGCATCTGGAGTTGGTTGGTAGGGTGATGAAGACACTGCGGGACCATGACATGCAGCTCAACTGGAAGAAGATCAGGATTTGTCCTAGGAGTTTGCTTGTTCTGGGTCATCTGCTCGAGGGTGATGTCTGCAGACCTAATCCAGAGAAAGTTAAGGCAATAATGGAATTTAAGAGGCCAACCAACGTGCGAGAAGTTCGTTCCTTACTTGGATCCATAGGATATTATCATAAATACGTGAGGGATTTGGCTTACCTACTGAGACCGCTGCAGGACTTGCTGTGTCAGGGTAGAAAGTTTGCGTGGGGGCCCGAGCAAGAAGAAGCGTTGCAGAAAGTGAGGGAGTACATGGCATCCGATGCTGTGCTCGTGCTGGCGGATTTATCCAAGCCTCTGAGGCTGGAAGTGGACGCGTCTGCGAGAGGAGTCGGAGCAATTTTACTCCAGGAAGGAGATGTAGAAGGAAGCACGGAAGGCGTGATTGAATACTTTTCTTATATATACAGAGGGGCGGAGAAGAACTACTCAGCAACGGAGCTGGAGGCATATGGACTCGTCCTAGCCACGGATCAGTTCAGGACCTACCTTCATGCATCGCCGTTCCCGACGACTGTAGTGGTGGACCATCAGGCCCTCGTCTGGTTGTTCAAGCAACAGCACACCAAGCCCAGGCTGGCGAAGTGGCGGGTGGTGTTGAGTGGGTACAACCTTCGTATCGTACATAGGAAAGGAACTGATCACGTGATGCCAGATATGCTAAGTAGATTACTGCCCAAGGAGGAGGAGATCAAGAGTGAGCAAGAAGTGGAGCTGAGTGCAGTTCTTCTGGAGGAGTTTGCGGACTCTCAGGACCCGTGGTATGTGCAGCTAAGGACAAAGGTTCTGAGTAAACCTAGCAGTTATCCCAACTTTACTGTAAGAGACATGGTCCTGTATAAAGCTGTGATGGACAGATCGATGAGTGAGAAAGTCTTGCGTGCTGTAGTACCTACTCCAAGTCGCCAGACTGTGTTAGAATCTTATCACGACTCTCTACATGCTGCACATGGTGGGATAAATAGAACGTTCACTTCAATCCAACAAGCTGGATATTATTGGCCACGTATGTTCAATGACGTCAGACGGTACGTCACGAGTTGCACAGTATGCGCGAAGAGCAAGGTACCAGGAGTCGTACCTTATGGACTGATGAAGGTGAGACCTCCGAGTACGAGAGTTTTCGCCGTGTGTTACATCGATCTCGTCGGACCTCTAGTGCGTTCGAAGAATGGGTTTAAATACCTGGTAACGTGTGTCGATGAGGCGACGAGATACCTGGTGGCGAAGCCTATAAGGACAGCGACTGCGAGTGCTATTATAAAAGTCTTACAGAATGACGTGTGTTTGGTGCATGGGAATCCTGAGGCATGGGTCCATGATCAAGCCACGCAATTTAAATCAAAGGTATTTACTGATTGGTGTACGAGTAATGGTAGTGTGTCATACCTAGTACCTAAGTACCTACCACGAGTGAATATGGTGGAAAGATATCATCGAGGAATCAAGACTGCCTTGATTGGAATATCCAAAAAGCAGTCGGATTGGTGTGAGATGATACCTTACGTAGTACAAGCTATGAATTGCTCGAAAAATTCTTCAGTAGGAGTACCACCTGTGATGTTAGCTATGGGAAGAGTTCCCAGGACTCCATTCGACATTGGTAGTGGAGTAACGACGGGTGAAGCGGAGCCTTTCGACCCGGAGAAATATCTTGACTGGATCAAGGGACGTTCCAAGAGAATCTGGGAGGTAGCGCGAAGCTCTGTGATTGCCGCAAGGACCCAGATGGCCAAGAGGTACAACCTCAGACGTCAAGATAAAGAATTTAACGTTGGTGACATGGTCTACCGAAAAAGCTTTTTCAAGAGCAGTGCTGCCGACAAGATAACGAAATCTCTTGCAGAGAAGTATATTGGTCCTGTCGTTGTCTCCAGGAAGCTGTCCAGTACACAGTATGAGCTTCGTACGATGAATGGTAAATGCTTAGGTACTTTTGGTATTGATCACCTGAAACCATTTGTTCCCAGGGATGATGACCTCGTTGATTAGTGACAGTTTTTTGTTTTATTGTTGAGTAGTTTAGTCATATTTTAATTTTTTAGTCTAGTGGACCGGTGATGTGTCTCTTGTCTGTGTCTTGGAGTCATTCCAGTGCGGCGGACGGCGTGACGTCTGCTGCTGATGCGTGGTTCTGGAGGAGGCGGTGCTGTACCGTGGCTAGAACCCGGTCCATGGTGGACTCCAATCTCGGCGAGAATTCCGTCATGTAAGTAAGTTTAAAGGTTGGCGCGAATGAGAGCGGTGCGCGCGGCTTCGAGAAGGCCGTTGGGAACCCATGCGTGGCGATTCTGTGGTTAGCTTATGGAGAGTGGGGATGACCGGTCGGTTGATGATTTTTCCTGTGACTCTCTGCTCAGCTGCCGTTGCGAAACGTTCTAAAATATTTTAACAAGAAACCCTGCAATTTTATTATGTTCTATGTTATTTTAATCTTCGACTAATATGTTATATCTGTGTCCCCAAATTGGTGAGTAAGATTTTAATATGTTTTGACGGAGTTAATTAGTGATTTTGAGAACAGAAACTTAATGAGAGAGTCCAGGGAATGTCATCCCAGTCTGGTCATGACCCACTTTTCCGTAGGCTGACTTAGGGATCGTTATGCATTGGTTTCCAATGGCTTTTAGGGGCAACTGTGTCGGGGCGTGCTATGGAGTAGTCCCGCAAAGGCCGGAGGATGACAGCACCATCCCTTTTCTACCAACTATGATGATGACCTGTAATGACGGATTGAGGGCACCCGGAAGTCAAGGTCGAGAGATGATGGACACCTGCGTCGAGCCGTGAAAACCTGTGCAACTATGATGAGACCGGCCTCGAACCAACGACTTCTGTAACCAAGGTGAACTCTTTCCTCTCTAAGCCACCCCTTCAGACATGCGACACATCTCCTCGAATGGTTTTTCAGCTCCGTTGACTTTTTCTAATCCTTAAAACAGTTCTACACCGGATCCTTCTCTTTTACATTTGCTACAACCTGGAGACGGTTTTTCTGGCTCTGTACGTCTCGCGAATATTTTGATCTTTAATCTACTTTAATGCCGGAAGCTAGAGCCAGTGGCGCCCAAATTCATTCGATCCTTTAGTTCTTTACCAGCCAATTTAATAGTCAATAATTTAATGCCATATTTAGCAATAGTAGCACTATGGCACCTTATCCACTGTAATCTGAGGAACCGTGCCATAGCGCCCATATTTACTCTCTTTTTTAATGATAATTGTTTTGCTGGTTCTTTTAACTGTCATCGTATTAGACAAGATCTCATTTTTACATATTTCAGTCTCCTAAATCACTAGCTAGGCACCTATTTCTGATTCCGGAAGGATATTGAGACAAAGATAGTAGTGTAAGTACCTTTTATTTTATTTCACCTTTACTGAAATTACGTTCTTTACTATTCATACCCGCCTGAGATGAGCTAGTTTTATGGCAGGGATACGGGGGGTCCTAGACAACCAGCCCCCACCACACTCTAAATGGGTGTAGGTACAACCTAATCCCTCAAAATTCTCAGATAATATTTGTGAGTATCTTTTCTAACTCGGATTCGCTCGGACTCTATAATTTGTGTTAAACGTTGATGACTAAATTGATTTAATCGGAAGCTCCAGGGAAACATGAAAGTAACCTTTTAACATTTGAAATTATTTTGATAAAAAAAAAAATATATTGAATTTTTTGTGACTCGAGAGACTACTTTACTTTTAATTTTTGAAATTAAATTTGAATTTACCCTAAAAAAAAAAATTATTTATTTTATTTTCATTCGTCGACCTTGAGACAATTAATTTTTTAATTTATTTGTTGATTGTATTTTTTTTTTTTCTAATTGACTTTCGAAAGACAGGAGGAGGGAACCTCGCTCCACCCTATTACCTCCCGCTGCAATGAAAATTTATCTGAGATATAATATATCTAAGCTGCTCATCTAACATGGGTTGATACCTACGTGCGAGACGCATATGGCACCAGCCAATGCAGCTCGCACCTACATATCCAGTGGATAACCACTAAGATAGGGGTCTGATTCTCCGAGTGAGAATCAGCATAATTAACTAAAGGGGAAGGGATTTTCTCTGCAACGCTCGAATAATACGAGCTCAACTGTACAACTCATGCCTAGGTCTGCTTTGGCACACCTACGCATGAGTCACACAACTAGGCTCCCATTATCCACCTACTCAAACTCTTTTTCTTCTACTTTAACAGTTGTTCTGCTTACAAAAAAAATAAAAGATATTATTTTTAACAAGCCCTCCATTTTTGTGAGAGCTAGCTTTTTCGCTTGAATAATAAAAATAGTTTTTTAAAATATTTCCTGCTATTTTGGCTCGATGAGCAATGAATATGAATGATGTTAGAAAAACGTCCAGTGTTAGGATGTTCTTATGCGTGTATTGACCCCAATAAGATCTAATTTCATAATCAGTCGAAGCTCTACTAGCACCCAACCGTGCCGGGTCCCAGACCCGGACACGCGTGTTATACATGAAAACCTAGCTAATCAAAACATGAGAATAGGGCCGAGATTTTGGTTAGCACTGGCAGAGATTTGTTTCACGACTGATTTTTGAGGACCTGTGCCCTTAGGTTATATTGACCATTATTCGGGTTGCTGACATTTCCCCTCGAGGAATGACCCGTGTGTTTGTCGACCTCCTTAGCCTTCAATTATGCAATTAATTGCAATTAATAAGCTTACTATTTTGCCAACAGGCCCAGGCCCAGGCCGTAGCTGGCGACCTGTTGATGGTTCCTTTATTTGGCGTTTGCCCCTTATTCGGCAGCCTTCAAAACTGCCTGGCTACCGTCAGCTAGGCCTGTGCCCATTTGTGTTGTGACAAACAACTATTTCGCGGCGCGTGCGACCTCATCGTACCCCGAGGTTATTGCGCTATTACTTATTCCTCCCAATAGAACACTGATATGGTACCTGGATTATTGTTGTCGAGGGATTTATGACAAACTGAATTATAAGAGTTATTGTTGCCCATTGTAACACTGTCGTAATAGATTTGGAACTGAACAACAAGAGCGACTGATGCCAGTGATGCTCATTGTACCACTGTCGTAATGGAGTTGTATCTACTGTACTTCATTAGGAGAAAACACCTGTCTAGCAGCATATTTGTTTTGATTTTCTTCTCCCTCGCTTTCATGCCCAGAATCCGCGTTCAAATAATCTTTTTTGTTGGACTTCTTCAGGATGATTTTAATGCGACTTTGGAGGGTCTGGCGCTTAACTCCATACTCGCGAGCAGCCTTACTGATCCTAGCGACTAAAAGTATAACTTTCATTCGATTGTTTTAAACTTTCCAACACACCTCCTCAAACAATTGAACACATGCCCATGCTTTCCCTCAACATGGTAAAAGATATGCGAGGTAGAGGTTTCGTCAAGATGTCTGCCACTTGTTCTTTACTCCACATACTTGACTTCTATCTCCCCTCTCACGTACAGATCACGAACGAATTGTCATTTCACATCTAGATGCTTCGCTCGGCGATGCAATCCCTGATTGCTTATCATATGTATGGCACTCTGATTGTCTATATGTTCACTGTGATTGGGTCGACGTCACCGACGACAAAACTGACATTACCTCCATTGGGAGGAATATTCCTACTCTGAAACATTTCTTGATCTTCATTCCCCTCTGTACCTTTATTGCAAGGTTGCACTAAGGTCCTTAGGTCTGCGTAGAAATCGTCAAAAGTTTCGTTTGGTAATTGCTTCCGAGTGAAAAACTTGAAATGAGACATAACCTCATTCTTTACCGGCGTGCAATTTGAATTTGAAAAAGGATCAAGTATCCCCCAGGATCTAATAGTATCCGCCTTCTCCCTTACCTATAGAAAATAAATCTCTTTCCCATTTCCACATTCCTGACTTGGTGCGAAATTCAAACTTACACATTTCTGAAGGTATGTTATATTTTTCCCCCTTACGTGAGAAAAACTTTCTAAAATCATAAGAATTATGTTACATGTTGGAATAGAGTTGAGCCTATCCCTACTATACGCGAGCGACTGTTGCCCATTGTAACACTGTCGTAATAGATTTGGAACTGTACTACAAGAACGACTGATGCTCATTGTACCACTGTCGTAATGGAGTTGTATCTATACTATATAAGAGCGACTATTGTAACAATGTCGTAATAGATTTGGAACTGTACTACAAGAACGACTGATGCTCATTGTACCACTGTCGTAATGGAGTTGTATCTATACTATATAAGAGCGACTATTGTAACAATGTCGTAATAGATTTGGAACTGTACTACAAGAACGACTGATGCTCATCGTACCACTGTCGTAATGGAGTTGTATCTATACTATATAAGAGCGACTATTGTAACAATGTCGTAATAGATTTGGAACTGTACTACAAGAGCGACTGATGCTCATTGTACCACTGTCGTAATGGAGTTGTATCTATACTATATAAGAGCGACTATTGTAACAATGTCGTAATAGATTTGGAACTGTACTTCAAGAACGACTGATGCTCATCGTACCACTGTCGTAATGGAGTTGTATCTATACTATATAAGAGCGACTATTGTAACAATGTCGTAATAGATTTGGAACTGTACTTCAAGAACGACTGATGCTCATCGTACCACTGTCGTAATGGAGTTGTATCTATACTATATAAGAGCGACTGTTGTAACAATGTCGTAATAGATTTGGAATTTTTCTACAAGAACGACTGATGTCATTGTACCACTGTCGTAATGGAGTTGTATCTATACTATATAAGAGCGACTATTGTAACAATGTCGTAATAGATTTGGAATTGTACTACAAGAACGACTGATGTCATTGTACCACTGTCGTAATGGAGTTGTATCTATACTATATAAGAGCGACTATTGTAACAATGTCGAATAGATTTAGAACTGTACCTACTACAAGAGCGACTAGTAGTCTTACACTGTTGTACGGTGAGCCGTAATACTATACAAGGGTTACTGTTACCCGCTTTAACTGTACTTCGAGAGCGACTGGTACCCTTCGTAACACTTTGTAACACTCCAGTATTTATAATAGCGTTGTTCCTATACTATAAGAGTTAGGTACTTTTATCATTTGTAACACTGTCGTGATAGAGGTTTACCTATGTTGCCCATTGTAATACCGTCGTAAATAGAGTTGGAACTACACGAGCGACTATTGCCTATTCTTTGTAACAGTGTCGTACGATAGAGTCGTAACACTATAGGTTACTCTTACCCATTGTAACCTTGTCGTAATAAGAGTTGTATCCCTATACTATACAAGATACAAAAGCATTGTAACACTGTTGTTATAGACTTGGAACTGTACTACAAGAGCGAATAGAGTTGTGCATACCCATTGTAACAGTCTAGTCGGTATTTATAATAGCGTTGTTCCTATACTATAAGAGTTAGGTATACTGTTCCCCTTTGTGAACACTGTCGTAATAGAGCTGTACCTATATTAAAAAGCAACTGCTACCATTTCTATCCTTTTCTAAACAGTAAGGGGTATGTAATTAAATGACAAACTGATAAGATGGGCATTGCGAACGATTTTCACCTACAGACGTAACCTCAAGCTGGATCGCACCATATCCGATTAGTAGTTAATCTCCGTTAATTCGGTTTTTTACATGAACCAATTGGAATTTAACCTGCGTTTAACTGGTACCTGAGAATGATGGGATACACAACCTTGGTAAAATGGTCAGGTCATCGTCGAGATCTCCGACATTTCCTTTTCAAAAGTTAAGGTAGGTTTTCCGTTGGAAGAAATGTGATAGACTAAATAAATAATAATTTAATAAATTATTAATAGATAAATAAATATTATGTACATATTTCGTCGATTTCTACTTTTTGACTTTAAGATGACGTGAGAGGTCAAGTTTTTTTTTTTTTTTTTAATTAACAAACATTAACAGACTTAACATTTTTTCATTGTTCATTACTTCGTTTGGGTGCTGGTTTAATTAAAATCACCTTTCCCACGTCATATTAAGGGCGCGTCACAATTATAACCTAATCTCGTACATCAGTTTAGATTAGCTACCTAGGTACGGAATATGCCCCATGGCGGTATACCTCTGAGGAGGTTGGGCTTGTGATGTTGTAGGTACCAGAACCTTAAGAAACCTCTTCTGCAAGTTCACTTTGAAGAACACTTTCACGTCAGAAAAGAGTTTTTAACTTATCAGTCAGTGGTATTATTTTAGAATAAATACGACAGAATTCCATCATTTTTGGAAGGCTTCTTCTTTTTTGGTTTTGGAGGTTGCGCTGGCGCAGGCTGAGGCTCCAACATGCTTCTAGCCGCCTTGGTCAGCTTCTGGGAAACGATCTGTGCAATGTGCGATGATCTGAAATCAAGAATGAGGAGTTGCAAGGTATCGAATTTGGAGAATCAGTAATCAGCCGCAATAAAGAACTTCTAAGCGGCGTTGTAGAAACCTAAATTTATGCCAAAGGTCTTATTCTCCCTTCGTAGGTACAGCGGGTTGAAAATTTCGATTTCCGGTTTCATAGTAAAGACAGTAGAGTAGCTGTGTCCTTGTCAGACTTTGATTATATCGATATCTTTAGTTGAGGGTTCCTATAAAGAGCTTATGGTGGGATAGGTAGCAGAAGATGCGGAGCTTAGCAGAAGCATCCAAAGCTTCCGTCATTTTCGGTATTTTCACCACCTACAAAATGGGGACTAAAAAACAAGTTTACCTTCTCCATACGAATTCCCTTGTCTTGTCGTGGTCGTCAGGGGTGTCCACCCTCAGAAGCTTGGGCTGCATCACCCTTATGGAGTGCAGGGTAGCTGATCCTCCGTGTTGAAGCCTCAGGTTGATTTTGCCCACCATTTCAGTAGTGGTCGCGGTGGCACTTCGCAGTTCTTTCTTTGCTCCTCGTCCAAACTAGAATGGAACAAAAAATGAACGTTAAGTTTATACTGGGCTTCATGCTTCAGAACACGAGCGTCCAAAATTAACTGGCTGCGTTGTGATTTTACAATTTTGTTAATATTTTAATATTTTTCAGAACTAATTGACGAAAATAACGTAAACAATGGACCAAATTGGAGCCAACTGACAAGAAACAACAACAAAATCCCTTCATGTCTTACCTCTTTCTCAACTTTAAGTGTAAGTGGCCCAATAGTGAATTTGCTCTTGACTGTCGTGTGACTGCTCATGACGTTGATATTCACGTCATCTGATCGTTTCAAACTTGCCATGCCGAATAACGTTGCTTTGGCCCTAGGTTTGGAATTCTTCTGGTTTGTAGAAGCCTGAAAAAACACGTGAAGTTCAATTTACCATGGATGGATGTCTTGAACACTGAGAACAGGGGTTCATTTCCGGCCCGGTCAAAGTTTTTCTGATCGGCATTCACCTCTGATATGTTTAGCATGTCAAGTGAAATGTATGTGGATGCTGTGGTGTTTCGGAATCCACCTAAAACTGTGGGGAGCTGTTATTTCGTATTTGAAAGGGCTTGTCCCCGCACCCTGCTACTACTGCTTTGTCTACATACCTTCGTCTTGGTCGGCTTGCTCTTGTTGGCATTGGTTTCTTTATTACTGCTGGAGTTTTTATTGGAATTCTTATTGGAGCCCTTGTTGTTCTTAGGTGGCTGTGCCCTGCTAACGGTCTGCTGAGTAGCGTTTGTAGCGTTTTCGGCCAGAGACGTGACTGGGGTTGACGTTTCCATCGTAACGGTCACGTTGGAGATTGTCACGTTTACTTCGTTCGATTCATCCCTGTGGATTTTTCACGCAATTAAAAAAAATTCTTAACGCTGGCGGCACATTTTTGACGTACCTATAAGTACTGTCAATTTTCTGAGGATGCTAAACGAAAAAGGTCGACTACACGTACTTGGTTCGCAATGCTAAGTACTTCAAGCCCTACTCCGAAGTTACAGGGCGAGTGGAAAGTGTTTATAGGGGGATGTAAACCTGAGACTCTTTGTCGTGAGGTAGTGTTGCATTTTTGCATGAAATGGAGTAATAAGCCCACAGGAGCGATTTTAAACAGTCAACTACCAGTCCACATGTTTTTTTGACAGATCGCGAAAACACAACACTACCTCATGCGGAATATTTTTTTGAAAATTTTTGGACTAAAAAATGTATGATTTTATCGTCACATTTAGTAGAAAAGCTTGATAAATGTTCGTACTATTTACCGTAGCCATGTTGCATTTTGGCAATTTTTATTTCACTTACGGAAGTGGGTAATTTCAACAGCATTTCTCTACTTTTCTCCTGTAAAAGCTAAACATAGTGTCCTACTTTTACTCGTTCGTTTCGCGTTCAAATAGCACACTATGTTTAGCTTTTAGAGTAGACACAATCGATACGATATTGCAATTACCAGTCTCCGGTTGTACTAATATGTAAACATTAGTTTTGTCGAATATTTACTTTCGCACAGTGGTTTTGGCGGAGTTCGTCGAGAATGTATGGTGGCCGTTAAGCCGTGTCCCTCCATACAAGCTGATTTTCTCAGAAATTTAACATGGTAAACATGGCAAACAACCGAGCATGGTAGAACGCAGCCTTAGTTTATTTAACTCAAAAGTTAAATTTAACATGGTAAACATAGGACAAAATCTCCAGTTTAATTTTAACTGGGCATGGTGGGGCGCACCCTAAGACTTTTTTTTGACAAACCAGCAAGATAGTGAACGAAGTAGAAATCGACCACGTATACACTTACACATTAAGCGCCTTCCTTCCTCGCTTCTTATTGTTCTTATTCTTCTTAGTTTTCTTTTTGTTCTTGTTCTTCTTTGAGGCGCTCTTTGCGGGTTTCTTGTCCTTTTTGCTGACGGAGTGAAGTCGTACATTGACAGGGTCGTAACCAGTACGAAGAACCTTGTTTATACGTTCAAGAATGTTGTCGACGAAGCGGTTGTACTTCGTGATGAACGAGGGAGGCACTCTCGCTGAAGTGTCCATGGCACCTATGTTACCCAATACCACTCGTCAAAATTACAGATAGGCTACGAGATAAATTCGAAAGAAAAGAAAACTTCGGTAGGAAGACCAAGGTTCCTCGGTGTAGGAATAAGAACTTACTACCAATAAGAATTGTCAGAATTGTATCACGTCATCAAGAGACCCTATTAGGCATTAAAAAAGGGATGCTCATGAGACCTTAGGTAGGGCCTATCAAGATAAGTAACGGCAGATAATCATAATTACGTTTTAAAATAGACTACCTATAGAAATACATAGAAAATTCTCATTCCGTTAAAGTCAGAAACTTTCTTTACAAAACCTGTCCATTGAAAATTTATCTCCTAAAGATTCTGCTTTATGTTTCCACTCGATAAGGATTTCTTTAATTACCTCGCAGATCGAGTGACTAACCTGTGTGCTGGAGGTGGCTATTCGACCTCTTGACCTAGTTAACTCGCCGGTTGAGGTGTAGGTCACTGGCATGGGGCCCAAGATGGAGCCTTGGCGCACACTCAAGTTCATTCCATTTACAAATCGAATTGCTTGTGGTATCAAATAGGGACTGTCACTATTTTGTTTAAAATGACGGGAATCGGCTGGCAACGGGGCTTATGTGTGAAGGCGCCTTAATAAAGGATATAGGGCAATAGAACGTCGTGGTACCGTCAGAGTCTTGTCTGCTTGTTTCCTAAATATCTATTTTTTTTTAACTGGTAGATATAGAAACTAGTGAAGACTGTATACGGTTGTTAGAGGCTTCAGAGGACGCTATACCTGACGATGCATTTTTTGCCTCCCATAAGATTAACATTGCGAGTGGCGATTCATTTTCAAGGTTTACCCTTGGTTGGAAAGACACAAAATTGTGCCTGTACCTAGCCCTAACAATGTTCTAGGGAGTGTACGAAGCAGATTTCCCAATTTCTCACTGGTTTCTTTTATTGCAACTGTTTTGCAAATGCTAGCATCGCATACCTCAAGAAAAGTGCTGTATCTCGAAAACCAGTAAAAAAAATGGGAAATCTGCTTCGAACACTCCCTAGAACATTGATAGGGCTAGGTACATACAAAATTTTGTGTCTTTCCAACCAAGGGTAAACCTTGAAAATGAATCGTCAGGTTAAGCGGACCCTTAATAATAGGTATGTCTTTTTAACGCCTGAAACCAGTGTCACATGTGTGATTTCATATTTCAGATATTCAAAAATTTCCTGCCACAAAAAAACGGCATAGTGAGTCTCAGGAACTACGTAATCACTTATAACGGCCGTTAGCCATTAGTACTTTCTAGCCGCCTGAATAATAACTTTTTAATGGATTAACTTTTTTTAAGGTCACTAGAACGAATGAATCTCCCAGGCTGCGTGGATACCAGTTCTAGATAGTTATATTCCAGTTTAAGGTCCACTCTGTCTATAGGGATAGGTATTAATTACGTTGACCAATGACCGTGAACCAGTACAAGGTCACTTTCCTACTCGTCTGCCTTACTTTCTCTCTATATCCGTTTCCTGTAAGACGACCTCACCTTCACTTAAGGAGAATTGGGAGAGTGGTATTAACCATGTCAACACTAGTTTTATTAAGATGGAATACACATTTGCTATTTGTTTACGTTTCTTTCGACCATTTTTCGAGAACACTATCGGATGTTCAAATGTTCTGAAATATGATATTTTTAACGTTCGAAATTAACGGGCTACGTTGTGATTTTACAGTCGAGTGATTTTCGTCAGCAAAAACACAGTCCGAAAGAACCGATCATGAAATCACAACATAGCATAGCCTCATAAAAACGAAGAAAATTGTGTGGTCGCTCTTAATCATCAGCGAAAATTTGAAATCATTTTTGGCGGGAAATTTCAATAATCCCTACCGTCGGTATATGCTTACACAGGTTGGTATGTAAGTAGTCCTTACAATTTTCTTACTTTCTTAGGGTGCGTCCCACCATGCCCAGTTAAAATTTAACTGGAGATTTACCATGTTAAATTTAACTCTAAACATAGGACAAAATCTCCAGTTTAATTTTAACTGGGCATGGTGGGACGCACCCTTAGTTAACGATTGTCCGTCCGTAGATACTGGTAGTGCAACTACATAACGTCCGTAAAAGTATGTCGTTATGTACGTAGGAAGTAGGTAAGTTCGAAAGGTTTTTTGACCAATATCAGGCGAAAAATAAGGCAACAGTCGTATTTGGATACTAGATCTGTATTTAATCGTACGTGGTGGGAGACTAGTCTGCAACTCCTAAACTTTAACTGCTCAGGGGCACTTAAACATACTTATGGGGTGTTGTATGTGAAACTTAACGTAAGTCGTCTGTCTGTCAAAAAGTCCGACAGAGTTATGAAGAAAATGTTTACCCTAATGCTACTAAGTCCCCACGCTGTTTCGAACAGAAAAAAGTTTTCAATTATTCTGTAGGAAATACATCGTCCACCCAGCCGCGCCTCGCCGCGTCACGAGAAAATGAGATACCGGGTATCCTGCCGTGCGTCGAGGCGCTGCCAGGTGGGCGAGGTATTTTAACGTTCGAAAGGGCATGGAGACGTCATCATTAGTATCATTAGTTCACCCAACACAGCAAAAATAGTTTCCTACTACTAAAACACAAACATACTTTCCCAATATGTAAACGCAAGAGCACTGGATCCCTCATTAATAAAAAAGCATAGGAATTTGTTCGTTACAAAAAAGGTCATCTTAAGTTGACAAGATGACGAAGTCTATCAAAAGTAAGTTTGAGGTAGTTAGGTGACGATCTCAGTGCTCTTGAAAACACATGTACACAACACAAGCAAAATAAATTAATAAATTAAGGAAAACAAGAAGGGGTGGTGCGGCCAGCCCTCACGATTTAAGTCACATTGATCGCCAAAAAATGTGAAATGACCAAAACTCCCCCTACCCCATCCCACCTTAGGGGTAAGTTGAGTAAAAACCCTATCCCGCACCACCCCTTTGTTGGTAGAATCATCGGACAAACAATTCGATCAAATCTTCGTTATTGTCTAGGTGACGGTGATCAAGAACCATTCTGGTACCACGTTATTTTTTTTTTAACCTAAAATTTGATCGAACAGTTGATGCGATGCACACAGAAAGGACACAGAAAAAGAAGAAAAAACACACTAAGCTCACGACTCACGTGGCTTCGCACCCGCTGAACGAGCACCAAGGGCGTCAGTGATGTCCTCTTCCTCATCATCCTCGTCATCGTCATCGTCGTCATCATCATCATCGTCATCGTCGTCATCATCATCGTCATCGTCGTCTTCTTCAATTCCCAACTCATCGTCGTCGTCATCGTCATCATCTTCGTCTTCAGAAGAAGACGACGTGGGTTGAACGACTGGAGCAGCGGGCTGAGGAGCAGCGGTTACAACCGCGGGTGGATTCGTAACAACTGCTTGAGGATCTTTTTCCGCTTCGTTGTCGATGGTGGCGATGACTTCGTTACCGTTCTCGTCATCATACTGAACGATTTCACCCGCGCTTTGCTCGGCCGGCTGAAGTTCGGCTAATACATCGGCAGGCGGACTAGGTTGGGCGACCGGAGCGACCGCTACAGGCTGCTGAACGGAACTTGACGACCCACTGTCTTCTGCTTCCTCGTCGTCATCGTCGTCATCATCGTCTTCTAAAAAATAAAAAATCATCGTTAAAAAAATCAGAGCAGAAAAGAATCTCGACTTTCGATCGTCGATGAATTTCAAATAGGATAACTGTTGGATCTAATCAAAATTTTCGGTAACAAATGATCTTCTAAAATCTTGTCTACCCCAAGTACCCCAACGTAGGTATAATAACACATAGGAATCAGAGCCACCATACTGCCCGCAACCTTACCTCCCAAGATGTCATCAAAGAAGCGCTCAAAGTAATCGCCGTCATCATCGTCATCGTCGTCGTCATCATCAGAAGCAGCGGCTGCTGAGTCATCATCATCCTCGTCATCGTCATCGTCGTCATCTAGCCCAAGATCTTCCTCGTCGTCGTCATCATCGTCGTCATCGTCATCAGATCCTGACGAGCCGCTCACTTGGTTCTCTGCTACCGCCTGCCTGCCTGAAAATAACACAAGTCAACAAAGTCCTCAAGGGGTGGGTCACCTCATTGTTGTTTTGGCCGAAACCGATTAGGGGAATTGGCCGAAGTCAGCGAAGGGGTTGGCCGAGACATTCATGGCACAGTGTTACTTTAGTCGAAGGAAGCAATTAATGACAGAGAAAAGTTCCCCTTCCAGGTAGCAGTTCCCCTTCGTGCTGCAGTGGACAGTGCAGTGTAGCCAATGAAACGCTGGCAAAACCCTGAGCTACCCCGATCTCTTCCGAAGGTGATGGTGGTAACCACCCGGCGGCCATTGTGGCCACTAATTCGTTACTTCAACAATACACAAACGAACCTCCTTATTCGAATAAAAATATTTCAGATCCTTAGTCAAGAACATAAAGTGAGCAAAAATTCATTCAAATCACTTTGGTTACTTCTCATGCAGTGTTTGAATAATCAAACATCAACCATACTGATCCAAAATGTCAAGTCTGTTGATGTTCGGTATTTTAACGCTGTAAAAACAGTAGGTAAGTCATTTCAATGAATTTTTGCATGAATAATAAAAATAAAAAATGACTTTATTTAGGTCAAGGTCATTTCAAAGTAATCTCTAAGAAAATTGTAGATTTTACAACAGTGCTATTTAAAATGGTTTCCTCGATAGACATTTCACTTGACATCCTGAACATATTAGAGGTGAATGCCGGCCAGCAAAACTTTGACTGGATCGGGATCGAACCGTGACCCACTCGGCTATCGATCGAGGGAGCTTTGCCTAAGCTCAGCCGCTGTCTCACCTGTTTGTTTGTCTTGTAGCTGTTTATTGTTCTCTTCTGTCTTTATCGATGTGACAATAGGTGACCCGAGTGCATCCAGCACTAGGCATCCGAGGACTAGTAGCACTATGCACTTCATCTGAAACAAATTTGTAAAATAACAACACCTAAAAAATCTATAGGAAAATTGAGGGGAAACAGACGCTCAGTTACAAAAGCAATCGGATTTTGGATTTTGTGAATTTTCGATCAAGCTATTTTTGTCAATACAAAATTTGTCCAAAGTTGTTCATATCAACATAAGGCAGTTCTCATACCAGATTGGTTTTTGGGGACCTACAGTTTTAGGTGGTGTCAAGTGTCAACCATATTATGAACATATCAGAGGTGAATGCCGACCTGAAGAAAGACCACTAGGCCGTTTTTTTACGAAATAGCTGACACTCTATATAACGAAAACCTCTCTGTGCGACCCTTGGCAAACCTTATATACACAATGTCAGCCCCTCTGTAGCGAACTCTCGCTATAACGAGTGAATTAGCACGGCCGTTATAGTCGTTTTCTTGATAGTATTTGTGTGTTGCCCCCAAAGTGACAGCGAATTCATGTTTATGCAATTGCAGTGCACGTATCAAATTGAAGTACCTATACTCCATGCTCTCTTCAATTGCAGTCCATTTTCGGACGGACAAGGTGAACAAAGTGTTTATAAAAAAAAATATTCATTTCTGCCACCCATAAGGTTAACATTGCGAGTGGCGAATTATTTCTATTTTTTCCCTTAGTTGGAGAAACTCTGAATAATTCCTTCTAACGCCAACGGAGGTTTCCAAGTGGCCCAGTGGTTTTTTCAAATTAAACCTAAACATGGCACTCTCTGTAGTGGTGCTCCCTATAGATCGTTACTAGGGCAAAACTCAAAGTCATTTCAGTCAGGAGCCACACAATCGTATTTGTTTACGTTTTGTTATGCACACTTTATGAGGAAACTATTGGATATTGGATGGTTCTTATAGGGTCATCTTACAAAGTCAACTGTCTTTTTTTTTTTTTTTTTTTTTTTTTTCGTAAGGTGACCCTATCAGAGTCTGATACACTCCAAACCTATCTTCTTAAGACCTGAAATTGTTTTTTTTCTCAAAGTCTGTCTTCTTAGACATTACAGAGACAAGTAGGCACTACTTCAATTTTATGCCAATATAATTAAGTTGTTAACCTTGGCAAGTTTACTACTCTGATCAGTTTCTCTATTTTCGGCGGACGAAGGTCCTTTTGTAGCATATTACTTAAGTGATTATAATATTTATAGGTATTCTTATTATAGTTTACTATGCAGTAGCAAGGACCCCATCCGTCAAGGCGCGCCGAGCCGCCGTTTTTGATAGCATGGAGGAGGGGTAGGGAGCTACGCCTATGCGCCCTGCTGTACCGCTTTCCCTAATCTATCAAAGGCGGCGTGATGAGGTGTGGCGCAGCTAAATGGATGGGGTCCTTACTTATTACTCTTCAAGCTATTCATTAAATTGTGCCCCTCTCCCTTGAATCCTGTAAATTGATGCCTAACTGAGGTACCTATTTTATGCTGTATAAAAAAGAATATAACATCTTCTTAAGGGGACTACAAAGTCTCCAAGATAGGGAAGCCGCACACTTTTGCCGCTGCTCCTCACTATCAAAGCTAAAAGTTCAAAATTTGTCCAGTGGCATTTTTATATCACTCAGTTGCCCTTCTGAGTTCCCACGATAGTTTAAGTACCCATAGGAAACAAAAAACAACTAAGAAAATGGACAACATAGGAATAAGTAGCCACAGTGCATATTCTCAACTTTTAGTTCGATAGTTAGAGGAACGGCAGAAGACTGCGACTTCTTACCAATCCTTTCCAATCCTCTTAAGGCTGTACTTCAAGTGATGACACAGTTCTGCCAGCCATAACATCAACATTGCGACCTAAGAATTAGGTAAGTACCTATTTATTTTCCCCCTATGATGTAACTGTACCTAGATACCTAGGGGAAAGTGGTTTAGGGAAGAAATTGGGAGGTGTCGAAAAATTTGAGAATCTGCCCTGATTTATTCCTATAGACTATAGAGCATTACCAAGGCTACGTCCAGGTCTTTTCAACAGGGGGAAAAATTTAAAAAACGATTCGCCGGTCGCAATATTAAGCCTATTGGTCGCAAAAATGAGTCTTCAGCTGAAGCAGAGTTCTCCAGTTACTTCTCCAGAAATGACAAAATAAAAAAAGAAGCGATGACATCTTTTACCCTTGCGTAGGCCAGAAGGTAATCCTTTCGATTCGCTGAAGGTATCCAAACTTAGGTAAGTCTCACACACACTTAGATAGCTTACCTTTGGTAACTAGATATAAAGTCACAACTGAAGCACCGCACTTCGCAGCAGTTGGCTTCGCACTGTCCCGATATCAAAAAGAAACTAAAAACTAAAAAAATTCCCCCACCTTCAATACCGTTACGCGGCAACCGGACCTAACCTTCATCTACTTGCTTATATAGCTTTTCCTGGCCCCCCCGTACAGGTACTCTAAGAAGAAGGGGCTCCCCGGTGAGGTCCCCTAAGGGGGCCGGTCAGGTTACGGTATGGCTTGCTGTCCAGAGCCGGTACAAGTAACAGGACCACGGTGTAGTATTGTGCATCGTACTGCACAAAAGACTAAGGTTAAGGCTGTGCTTCGCCTGATAATGCATTTCTGCCGCCCTTACAATTTTTTTAAACGGGCTGTGTTGTGAATTTGCGATCGGTTAATTTCGGACACATTTTTTTCTTGACTAAAATCACTCGTATTATGTTTCAGAACATATCCAATAGTTTCCTAAAAAATGGTACAGAAAAATGCAAACAAACAGGACTGCGTAGACGCCCGTAAGGCCCCTCGCACCCATTAAATAAATATTCGGTGGAACATCCATGCTACCAACACAAAATTGCTGCTACCGGGATTCGAACCCAGGACCTCAGTCGTGCAAGTCTAGTGTTTTCCCACTGGACCTTCGAATTATCTTATCTTTCTCCATTGGTATAGAAGTATCTTCAGAATTTTCTTTGCGATGTTCCGACGCAGACTCGCCAATTTTCAGGTGATTTTTTCCCCATGCCAACATGACACAGCTCAATTTTACGGGGGAACAAGATATCTCCAAAATCAAAGATAAATTGGAGAACTTGTCTAGGCACTTTTGCAAGGAAATGACTCATTCTAGATACTGACTCTCTCTCTCTCTGCGACCGAGCTCTCTGGGTACAAATGCCAGTAAAAGTAAATTTTCTTGTATTTTTTTCTTTTTTTTGCAATGGCACTTGACTTTGAACTGCTCTTCTCGGGCTTCTGCCACGAATACGAGACAATAATGACAGGGTTCCCAAAATTATTTTTTGTTGAAAACAAGTATACTTCTCACCCAAGAATCAGGTGGGCTATAACCAAAAGTATACCCTACAGTGCCTAAACTAGAAAACACAGTGTAGGTATTTCTCGCATCTCTACATCCCGCGTTTGAATGGACGTTAGTTTACATAGGCTCTACTGGAGAAAGTTTGGCATGGGCAAATATTTGGGGGCCACCCAATGGCTGCCTGTAGGTATAGGTATACAGGTATATGCTCTTAATCAACAGGTTCACTGGGCTTGCCAATAAAAACTTTCTTTCTGCACTCATATGATGACCGATGCGTCTCTAGAGCGATCATTACTACCTGCCCTTTCACTCTTCAGTATATGAATTAAGAAGAATCCACCCTGCTCAGCTGGCAGCACTACCAAATACCAGCTCCCCACCCATTATGTTACTACACGACGGGGACCTACAGTTTTAGGTGGGTTCCGAACCGCCACAGCCTCGATATACATTTCGCTTCACATGCTGAACATATGAGAGGTGAATGCCGATAAGAAAAACTCTGATGGGATCGGGATCGAACCTGTGTTCCTCTACAGACAACCTATTAGACCACTCGGCTATCGAGTATGATTTTATTCAAGGTTTAAAGGATGTAGCCTTGAGCATGACTGGAGAAGTCTACGGCCTTGGGTGTATCGAATTCAAACCCAAGGCGAGGCTCAATAACGGACCTGTACAACAACCCGCATGGGTGGGTACCTAGGGATATCTAATTAGAACAGGTCTGAATAGGTACAGGTACTCGCATGGCAGAGGTCCCGGGTTCGAATCCCGGTAGCAGCAATTTTCTGTTGGCAGCATGGATGTCACACCAAATATTCATTTGGCTTCGGCCAACAATAGGTTGGCCCTTAACTTCATAAAAAAAAGTAAGTATAGATGTGTAACCCTATTGGTACCTGTTTTGGCTCCTGAGTTATGGTTTCCCGCCCAAACTACTTTCACGGGCAACGTTTCACTTTCTTTACTTGTCACCGTGACTGTTACTGTCACTGTCAAAGTCAATTTAGTCAGAGATACGCTACGCTGCACTTCTCTTGTTCGTCAGTAAATACCTACCTATACAATACCTGTAGGTACCTATACAATACCTGTAGGTACCTATACTCTTATGATAACAGTTAAGATTGTCTACACGCAGTTGTGTTTGTGTACTTTGTGAGGAAACTATTGAATATTTAAATGTACTCAAATATAATTTGTCTTTTTAATGTCATAAATAAACAGGCTGTGTGGCGATTTTATTACTCGATCGTAAAACCACGACTGAGCCTGTTAATTTCGATCAATAAAAATGCATTATTATATTTCAGAACATTTAAATATCCAATAGTTTCCTCAAAAAATGTCCGGTCTTAAATTATTCATGTCGTTTAAAAGACATTTTATATTTTAGAACAAAATGAACGGCCTGGCCTTTGGCTGGCAGTGAATGGGTAGTGTAACGGCCTTTAGGAACGAGTAATGGATATGGCAGGCAGGTATTAGACATAGAAAGCGGGCTCGGAATGTAGACTGTGTGAATGTGTACTGGGAATAACGATGGGCCCAGCACACTTTCCAACCTCACACGACACTGTGTGTGCCACATAGTGTGCTCCAGTGCCGTACCCAGACGAACACTACTCAAAAATTAAAAGTGCCCCGCGAAGTGTATACCAAATTGTTTGCCGAATGACAAGGATGTGGGAGAACCATTTTGTCATGGAACTTGCAGTATGAAGAAGTTATATCTGAGAGATGTTCCTGAGGTGAACTTGTGATGTACCTACTATATCTTTTCTTCACTCAGCCTAAGCCATCGCCCAGCAACTAGACAATTTCAAAAAATAATCCACTGTGCTCAGCTGGCAGCACTACCAAATACCAGCTCCCCACCCATCGTGTTCGTAAAAGACGGGGACCTACAGTCTTAGGTGGGTTCCGAACCAACAAAGCCTCGATATACATTTCACTTGACATGCTGAACGTATCAGAGGTGAATGCCGATAGGCTGCAGGCCAGAGAGGCACGTACCGGCCGGAGCTGGGCCAAAGTGCAAAGTGGCCTTATTGAGTTCCCCACTGGTCCCAGCGAGTCAATCGAACTAATCAGACCCACCCAATACCAGGTATTTTGGAGATTTTTTGGCCAGCCCTGTCCGCTAAGGCCACTTCACACTGTCAGTCTATAAATAGTCGTAACTTTCACAGACAAGTCGAATGATATACACATTGAAACTCAAAGCGGCTTCATCTTGGAGTAGCGGGAGAACACTAGACTTGCACGAGTGAGGTCCTGTGTTCGAATCCCGGTAGAAACAAATTTTCTGTTGGCTGGTCACACTAACAAACATCTATGCCCTACGAGAAAGCGGTTTTTAACATTTCTCTCAAAACTGAACCGTGAATTCTCAATCAAACTCTGGTAAAAGGTAGGTCCCAGGATCATGAGAAACATGAAAATAAATTTCTAAAATTACTTTCTAGCAGGAAAGCAAAGTAATAGGATGGAAAAACATAGCAAAGGCTTCTCGAAGAGAAAATATAATTAGTCAGGAGAGAGTCCAAAGAGTACAAAGCGAGGGAGAAGAGAGAGAGAGAGAGAGAGAGAGAGAGAGAGAGATCTGAGAGTGTACTCGTATATTCCCACACACTTCAGCTCCTGTTAGTGACACTCAAAATGTTCAATATTCTATATCTATATCATACAAAAATAGTAATAATTATATTCATTTTATTCGATTCGCTACTCTCCCTATTCTATTCTAGTATTTAAGGTTGCCCACCTTCATTAGCCATTTTCCTGAATGAGATCTCCCATTAGATTTATCAGTAAAACTCCTCCCAATTCTTTACAAATGAAGGTGCGACCTGCAGGCGCGCGACAGAATTCTGACGGACGGACAGTTTGTAAGAACCACTCATTCGGCTATAAAGTAAAAACTTACCGTTAGGGAGATACCTTGATTTCGTCTGGGGGGCAGGCCTCGCAGCAGATTCGCCAAATGCCCAGAAGAAACGGGTCGTTGCCAAAGTCCTGTGTATATCGTTACTACAACCAACACGCTGTTGTTCCGCCGGTAACTTGTCACTTATGGGAGATCTCTTTCTACATGGCTCCACAGCGGGGAGGCATGTCGTTTTTGTCCCCCAAATATGCAGTTAAAACTAGAAACACAAAATTTAGGGCCTAATTTTATATTCATATTTTTAATGATACAATTTTTATGCTATTTACATTTTTCGGTGAGTTAACAATTATGTTGATACATAGAGGTATGTCGTGGACTATTTTTTTCTGCTGATTGACGCATGTCCAGCAGTAGACATAAGGAATAGTTAGGCTACCTATATCAGTAAAACTCCTCCCAATTCTTGACGAATTCGAGCGAAGGTGTGGCCTACAGGCGCGCGACAGAATTCTGACGGACGGACAGTTTGTAAGAACCACTCATTCGCCTATAAAGTAAAAACTTACCGTTACGGAGACACCTTGATTTCGTCCAACTATAATTTACTGTAAATGCTGCTTCAGCAGGCGCACTGCCTCGCCTGTTTCAGTGTATGTTGCCTGGCCTCCGTCTGCGACCCTCCACCAACAACTGCTCAAACAGTCTCGTCTTCACTGTCCCGTCCGCCTCCCACGTGTCGACGACAGTTACATTCGGAACTGCGAAATAGATAAAAATTAATTGTAGCCGCGTAAGTACCTACTTACCTAGTTATTGACATCTTTTCGTAGGTAGGTGTACCTACTCAACAATGTTTGATAAAACCTACTCTTTCCACTTGGATTTCCCTGTCCACGACTGCATGATTGAATGCAGGGCCCTCCCTCCGCACCTTGGCTCTGGTGGCGGCGCAAATGCAACCACTTGCCTGTAATTGCTCGCCAGCTCGCCCAGAATCTGGCCAAACTGCACTCTTTTTTTCCTCTAAAACTTTCTCTGTAAACAGTGATTATTACAATTATAGGATTATTGTTGTGATGTGCAAAATTAGACAGTGGAGGTAGATACTAAATACCTAAGTACTAACCAGCGACACGTTCCTCTTCTTCCGCAAATCATTGGTTCCGATCATGAGAACGGCGGCTCGCCCACATTTCGCAGCCACCCCGCTCCTCATTGCGAGCTTGATTTTTTTGAGGAGGATATTGGCATTAATGCCAGGTTGCGTACTCGATGCCGCTTCAATCCCTATGGTACAGAAAAAAAGAAATGAAAGACACTGTACTGTACACCAACGTTCGCAAGCAGTCAGCACGCTCATCTATCCATTTCAGGTACGATACTTACGAAACAGCTTGACGCTTCGGAACCGCTTCATCATGGAGTCGCCAAACGCATCCACAGCTGATTCCATCGTCAATAAGTGAATAGGTAATTGCTGGGCCGAGGAGACGCGGCAGGATTAGGGACCAGAGGGACGCCCTGGCTGTGAGTTTTCTTCGTCGCAGGGGTCCTCTCATGCTCTCTGTGCTCCTCTGTATCTGAAACACCAATGACATTAGGATTTAGCATAGTCCCACACGATATGTCTTCAAATCAGTCTGTCTCCGTCAGTAATAGAGACCTCCAGAAATGGTGGGGCAACTACGGTGGCAACATACGATGCATTTTGGAAGGCGTCCTGGCTGCCGGGCAGGGATGCGGGTTTGGGATGTGAACTCAGGGATGGCTGGTGCCCACACACGATACATCCATCCCCGCATCCCTGTGATTTGCCTTTGGTAGATATAACGAATTAATGCAAAAAGGGCATGTCTTCAACAACTGGACGCCAACTAGGATGCGTGGAATTCGGTCAAGTTGGAATTCCAAGATCGGGACGGCATCCCTTCAAAACTGTCCATCCCTCCCCACTTTGAGGCGTCTAGGGATGCATCCCAGTGGCGTAACTAGGGGGGGCGGGGGGGGGGGGGGCCGCCCCGGGCCCCGCGATGCAGGGGGGCCCCGATGGGCCCGAAGGGCCCAGCGGGGCTTTAGTGAATCTTACTTCGAGTTCGCCGAGGAGGCTAGAAGATTAGAATGGTTCACTGAAACCCCCACTGATGCTTTTCCGTGAACGAGAACGATTAAAAGTCCTTCTTTGCTGCAACAAAATCACCCTAGAAGACGCTAGCCGCTGGACCGCATTGCAACTCCTAGAGTTTTTGGTCAAGAGTGGACCTGAGTGTTTTCCTGCTCTTACGGTCACATACCGATTGCTCCTAACAATTTGCCCTTCAGTGTCAACATGTGAGAGATCCTTTTCAGTTCTGAAGCTAATTAAGTCGTACCTAAGGTCGTCCATGTCTCAGGATCGACTAAACCGTCTGGCACTGCTATCAATAGAAAAAAAAGTGCTGCAAAGCACAGCTTCGACAGTGCAATTGACCTGTTTTTGAAAATGAAGGCCAGGAGACTAAAATAAAATAAAAATTTGAGATGATTCATGTTTAATTTCCTGTTGAATTGAAAAATTAGGAGGGTGGGGCGCCATAGTCCTCGGACCGCCCCCCCTTACAAAATCCTAGTTAGGCCCCTGCTAACCAGTTAAGATTAGATGTATCAACGGAGGGGGGTGAAGACATCTGACAATAGTGACCAAAGAGTTGACCGTTCAGTTTCCTTGCAAACGAAGAGGGACCATCCTGCGACAGATGGGCGGAGGCAAAAATCTTCACCTAAACAGAAAGATAGGACAAAAGTAATTTACTCGGTGATAAACCCCCCCCCCCCCCCCCCCCCTCCTCTCCCTCCATGAACGGAAAATTAACATGGTACTGCCTACCTGCAGATTCATAACTTGATAAGTTGGTCGCCTCTATTCCACCTCCTCTGACGGCACATAGACGATGTAAAGGGCAGCATACAGCTCTGCTGCCTGGGCGACTTGAGTGTTTGTGGGAATGCAGTGATGGAATGTGACAGTGACAGTCGCTATTCTCGGTAGGTATACTCCTCAGCTAGTACGGCAAATTTGTCACTTGTATTCCGAGTCCTTTCACTCCACACCGGCAATCTGAAGAGATAATATACATAGGTATACATCGACTTCCTTTTGCGATAACTTGGATGCTTCTGGGAAAGTCGGGAGGTTCGGTTATATATATATATGCTGTATGCTATTCTCGGTAGGTATACTCCTCAGCTAGTACGGCAAATTTGTCACTTGTATTCCAAGTCCTTTCACTCCACACCGGCAATCTGAAGAGATAATATACATAGGTATATAGATCATGGCATTACTTTTTAGACGAACGAAATCAATATTTTCATTTTCTTTGATTTCTGAATCGATTGTGTTTTGACTATCGAGATGTATCTAAGTCAAAAGGCTGGCCGTCCATTGGGCAGAGGCGTACCGAAGAGCGCCAAAGCGAAGGTCCGCGGGACTTAAGGCTGAATATACTTGGTTCGCAATGCTAAGTACTTCAAGCCCTACTCCGAAGTTACAGGGCGAGTGGAAAGTGTTTATAGGGGAATGTAAACCTGAAACTCTTTGTCGTGAGGTAGTGTTGTATTTTTGCATGAAATGGAGTAATAAGCCCACAGGAGCGATTTTAAACAATCAACTACCAGTCCACATGTTTTTTTGACAGATCGCGAAAACACAACACTACCTCATGCGGAATATTTTTTTGAAAATTTTCGGACTAAAAAATGTATGATTTTATCGTCACATTTAGTAGAAAAGCTTGATAAATGTTAGTACTATTTACCGTAGCCATGTTGCATTTTGGCAATTTTTATTTCACTTACGGAAGTGGGTAATTTCAACAGCATTTCTCTACTTTTCTCCTGTAAAAGCTAAACATAGTGTCCTACTTTTACTCGTTTATTTCGCGTTCAAATAGCACACTATGTTTAGCTTTTAGAGTAGACACAATCGATACGATATTGCAATTACCAGTCTCCGGTTGTACTAATATGTAAACATTAATTTTGTCGAATATTTACTTTCGCACAGTGGTTTTGGCGGAGTTCGTCGAGAATGTATGGTGGCCGTTAAGGCCCACTCACACTACATCACAGGTAAGATTACTTTATTACTCATACATACTGCCTTGTGATAGGACTGCTGTTATTGGGACGTCTAGTGGCGGAATTGCTGGTGTTGGGATGTCTGCATCGTTGTGAGACTCCGCCTCGATGTTTGTAAAGATGGGATTCTTGCCGTCACGGTGGCCTCTGCGTGACGCCTCTGCGAATTTGGTAGCATTTCTTCCCTGGTATGGTGCCAAACCTGCTGCAACAGATAATTGCAAACTGGGGTAAGCATCTATTTGTAAAGAAATGGAAATGAGTACCTGTCATCGCACCAGACTCAACATACTGTAGAAATAAGGATTTGCTTTTATTGAAGGGGGGGGGTTAGGGTGTTAACCCCCCCCCCATGTACGGAAAAATAACATGGTAATGCCAACGTGAAGCAAAAAAAATATAGATGAAACCCACATGACCCTAAACCCCCCCCCCCCCACCCATGACCGCTTTCTGGATACGGGCCTGCATGCATGTATATACGATATATATTTATCGATCTCTTCTTTTCTAATAGGTACGGGAAAGAGAATGCTGTTACTAGCCACCTTTTCGGTTTCTCTTCCACTTCCAACTCACCTGCATGTATTCCACACTGCACAAAGATGATGGGGATGTCCTCAGTAATGGTGTGGAAGGTTTGAGAAGAGCTGCGGTCCTCCAGTGACGAATCGGCGCTGCCTGAATCCAGCACGGCACGTTTGTAGCCAGTACGACAACTTCTCTCACTGTATACCGACGATGTGAACAGATATAATTTAGGTTGATAAATCGTGATGTCTGCCTTTGAGACGCGCTGCTTATTGATTCGTCGTCCATGTCTCAGGATCGACTAAACCATCTGGCGCTGCTATCAATAGAAAAAAAGTGCTGCAAAGCACAGCTTCGACAGTGCAATTGACCTGTTTTTGAAAATGAAGGCCAGGAGACTAAAATAAAATAAAAATTTGAGATGATTCATGTTTAATTTCCTGTTGAATTGAAAAATTAGGAGGGGGGGGGCCATAGTCCTCGGACCGCCCCCCCCCCTTACAAAATCCTAGTTACGCCCCTGATGCATCCTCGCCAGGACGCCGTCCTAAACGCCTCGCATGTGGCCACCTTTAGGGACCCACATCTGCCATTCCACGTCCGGACGCAAAGTATAAGCTCAGCATAACACTAGTGTTACCTATCACCTATAACCAGCAATCAATATTGAAAATTAAGTGCTCAATATAGGTATATAGTGAAAATAGGTAACGCTGACATGACGCCGACCAGACGCCGCCATAATATTATGAGGGTATACTAATTCCAAATACGGGAAAAATTGTCTTTATCGACATACTATGAGAGTAACACTCACCGTAATGTTCCTTTTTGCAATTATTCACGGTTTCATGAAGCAAATAAGCTCTATTCTGTACTTAAAACCCAAATTAACCGACGTCGGCTGACAACAGAAGCGACGCCATGTTTTTTTCTGAAGTTTTGTGACTTCAAGGGCCCCGAAAAATTTTCGCGGGAGTTTCGAATGTATCTGAATAATTATTTTCATAAGGGTTGGTGGTACGATAAACGACACCGTACCGTACCGAAGTTGGCTGTAGGTGCACGCTCGAACAGCTACTTATTTAATGAGCAGAATGTACAATAGGTACTCAGTAACAAAAGACTAGGTAAGATTTCCAGGTAGATTGAAAAAAAAACGTATTTAATTTACTTTCGAGACCTTATCCTACAAATCTTTTCACATCTGTGGCATTAAATAATAATAAGAAAGCAGAAAAAAGTACAATAAAGTACACATTATCATGACGTCCTACTGAACAACACATTTTCCAAAGCTCTCATACAAAACAGCTATTAGTCTGCCAATATTCAGTCCACCTAGCCACCTATCCACGGAAAAGAACCAGGCATTGAAAATAGGTAAGTAGGTACCTAAATACCTACCTACTTTCCTGCGTCGCGACAAGATCGAGGCGCACGGGCATCCGGAGTCAGACACTTCCGCGGCGCAACGCGGTTACGTAGACTCTGAGAATTGACGAGACAATGCTTACTTTTCTCACTTCTCACTAGTGAAAGGTCTTATGGCCCGGCTTAGTTTAGTTGATACTTGTCAAAATCTCACTCTAATGTCTAAGAAGACAGACACTATGCTTGAGAAGGAAGCAGTGTTCAGGCCTTTTAAAAACTCTAGCCTATTTATTTATAGAATTCTAAGAAGACCCAGCAGTTGTTTTTCCTCAAAGTGTCTGTCTTCTCAGACATTAGAGTGAGACTTTGAAAAGTATCAACTAAACTAAGCCGGACCCTAGTCATATGAGCTTTCAGGTTATGTACCTGAGTATACCTCTTTCCACACTCTTTACATGACAAATAACTTCGCCCTTCAACTTCGTGAATCACCATACGGGATTTAAGGAGAACACTTTAATAAAAACTCTTTTTACACTTCTCACACGAGAAAGGCCGTTCTCGTGTGTGAATTCTCACATGATATTTCAGGTTCCCTAACAGAGCGAAAGCCCTCCCACACTTCTCACACTAGAAAGGTCTTTCTGTGTGGTGAGTTATCACATGATATTTCAGGTTCCCTAACAGAGCGAAAGCCCTCCCACACATCTCACACTAGAAAGGTCTTTCTGTGTGGTGAGTTATCACATGATATTTCAGGTTACCTATATGAGCAAAACTTTTCCCACACTCCTTGCAGTGGTAGGGTCTTTCACCAGTGTGAGTTCTCATATGAACTTTTAGGGAACTTCGTTCAGTAAAACTTTTTCCACAATGCAAACAGGTGAACGGCCTTTCTCATGTATGAGTTCTCATATGACTTTTAAGGTGAATACTTTCTAGAAAAGTCTTTCCACACTCCTTACATGAGAAGGGCCTTTCTCCTGTATGAATTCTCATATGACGATTTAGATAACATAACAGAGTAAACCTATTTCCACACTCAATACAGGAGAACGGCTTTTCTCCTGTATGAGTTCTCATATGATATTTAAGGAGAATACTTCTGAGAAAAGTCTTTCCACACTCAATACAGGAGAACGGCTTTTCTCCTGTATGAATTCTCATATGATCTTTAAGGTGAATACTTCTGAGAAAAGTCTTTCCACACTCAATACAGGAGAACGGCTTTTCTCCTGTATGAGTTCTCATATGATCTTTAAGGTGAATACTTTCTAGAAAAGTTTTTCCACACTCCTTACATGAGAAGGGCCTTTCTCCTGTATGAATTCTCATATGACGATTTAGATAACATAACAGAGTAAACCTATTTCCACACTCAATACAGGAGAACGGCTTTTCTCCTGTATGAGTTCTCATATGATATTTAAGGAGAATACTTCTGAGAAAAGTCTTTCCACACTCAATACAGGAGAACGGCTTTTCTCCTGTATGAATTCTCATATGATCTTTAAGGTGAATACTTCTGAGAAAAGTCTTTCCGCACTCCTTACATGAGAAGGGTCTTTCTCCTATATGAGCCATCACATGCTGTCGTAGGCGACATTTAAAAGGAAACCTTCGCCCACACAATTCACAAAACAATCCCTTGTCAACCGATGGTTGCAGAAGTGTCTTGGTGCAGCTGCTGGTGCTGGGTTCAGGTGACGTGGCAGGGCTGTGGGAAATACCACTTGTCTGTATGCTGGCCGCCCATGTCTCCTCACGCTTCACTGCACGCACTGAAGGCATCCCCTGGGGCTCATCCCACTCCTCCTTCACAGGGTCTACACCTGCAACACCAACAACAGAGTTACCACAGACAACTCAGGAAAGAATAATAATTTCACTATTTTCAATATTAATGGGGTAATGGCCAAATTTTAATGTTTCCTAAAACCCTCCCCATTTCTACCCCCTTTGTCCAATTTCCCCATTTTACAAACTTAACCTAGACTATGAGTTATCTTCTTGCTATGGATGCAGTAACAGCTTCTATTTGTAACTATAAATGCTTTAAAAAAAATTAGTAAAATGTTTTTAACACACGAACCCTATTGCGGGAAGCTCAATGTGTGGTTGATGAGGTCACGGCATGGGTACGGCCGCCATGACACATGCGCATGGGTATAAGTACATGTCTGAGTAGACCTTATCCGATATCTCTACAGCAGCTGTCTGTCTTTCTAAACACAACCTAACATCACACAGGACTTACCGTACTCTGCCTCTCGCTTGACTCCACTCCCTGAAGGGAGCTGCTCCTCATCCCACTCCTCCTTTACTGACTCTACATCTGCAACACCAATAACAGACACATTAAATATGCTCACAGTGCCAGGTGATACCTTCTCAGTATCGATCTGCCAGACTCCCCACAGATTGCAAGACGGCATCGAACCACAAAATAGGCCAGCTACTCACCGTACTCTTCCTTTATACAACTGTCCATGGTATTATCCAGCAAATTGCTGAACTTTATAAAATCCCCAAATTTACTTAAATCCCAAATTAACCCACACCGGCGTTAATCAACAGAAGCCTAGCCATGTTTTTTCTGAAATTTTGTCACTTCAAGGGCCCCGAAAAATTTTCGCGGGAGTTTCGAATGTCTCTGAATAATTATTTTCATTAGTGTTGGTGGTCTGATAAACGACACCGTACCGTACCGAAGTTGGCTGTAGGTGCACACTCGAACAGCTATTTATTTAATGAGAAGAATGTAAAATACGTACTCAGTAACAAAAGACTAGGTATGATTTCCAGGGAGATTGAAAAAAAAAACGTATTTAATTTACTTTCGAGACCTTATCCTACAAAACATTTCACATCTGTGGCATTAAATAATAATAAGAAAGCAGAAAAAAGTACAATAAAGTACACATTATCATGACGTCCTACTTGTTGGAGTTTGAAAGTTACAAGACACTGATTGGCGCGAAAGGCTAACTAATATACTCTGTGGTTTTAATACTCTGTGGTATGTACATGCACAGTGTGGAATGATATCAGTATGACCATGACCTTCAGTTCTGCTGTATTAAATTTATAGTTGTATATCTTACATTGAGTTATATTAAAATACCTTCCTACGGAAACAGCAGATAAACAACAGGTTATGGGCCCAGTCATGCCCAAGCCTTTTAATGTGCGTGAGTAGAACGTTTTTGCAAATTTTTCCTCAAGAGATTGTCAAGCTGTGTCGCGATCATGCAGCAGCGTGAAGAGCTGCGTTCAGTCCCGTTGTTCAACGGTGAAAATTTTTCGAATTGGAAATTTCGAATGGAAACCTTGCTTGAAGAATACGATCTGCTTAGTTGTCTAGAGGCAGATTACTGGGAGAAATTTAATTTGGTAGAAGAAACAGATGAGGCGAAGAGGTCAGAGTTGCTCAAGAAGGATAAGAAATGTAAGTCTAATATAATTGCGAGAATTGCTGATTCGCATCTGGAATATGCGATGGATAAAGAGACATCACTTGAAATTTGGGAAGCATTAAAGGAGAATTTTGAAAAGAAAAGTATTGCAAGTCAGCTGTTGTTAAGAAAGAAGTTACTTCAACTAAAGTTTGATCCTGAATCAAACATGATGGAACATTTTTTAGAATTTGATAAAATTGTGAGAAATCTGAAGTCAACTGGTGCTAATCTAGAAGAGTGTGATGTTGTATGTCATCTACTTCTCACCATGCCAAGCCAATACGATACTGTGGTTACTGCTATTGAAACTTTAAGTGCTGATAACCTGAACCTACCCTTCGTCAAAAATAGACTTTTAGAGGAAGAAAGCAAGAAGAAAGGCAAGAAGGAAAGTAATGTTAGGAAACCTGCTAATCATGATGTAGCTTTTGCAGCAAGGGGACGTGGCGGTCGTGGCCGTGGAGGCTTTCGAGGATATCGTCATCCCCAGCAGACCCAAGTAATACGGTGCTATGCTTGCGGTAAGGAGAATCACAAGAGTTTCGAGTGCCCAGAAAAGAATAAGGGTAAGAAAAAGGAAGCTGGAAGCTGCAGTAATTTAGCGGTGCTTGCGTCAGTGTTGTCTGCAAAGACGGAGAAGAAATCAAAGCAAGGTATGATCTCATTTATACAAGATTCTGGTGCAACAATGCATTTTATTTCGGAGAAGTATGCTGATATGTTGGAAGACATTAGAGAAATAGAGCCCATGGAAGTTACTTTTGCAAATAAGCAAGTTTTTAAAGCAAAGAAGATGGGAACCTTACGTGTGAACGTGTCATTTGATGGACGTAAAGAGACTTTGAGTATTTGTGATGTAAGTGTTTGGCCATTTCCATTTAATCTTTTGTCGGTGCGACGAATGGACAGAGCTGGTTTTGTAACTACGTTCAAGGATGGGAATGCAGTCGTCACAAAGGATGGTAAATTAGTGTTTACTGGACATGCTGTGGGACCGTTATATGAAGCTGAATTTGAACCTGTAGGAACTACAGAAGCAGGCGGAGCTGTCGCAGCCAATGTCAACACGGAGAATAATGCTGAGTTGTGGCATGCACGTTTTGGCCATATTTCAAATCGTGGTCTAAAGGCGGCTAGTAGAGCTGCATCCGGAATGGACTTAAAAGGAAAACCGAACAAAGTTTGCAAGACATGTGTTTCAGGGAAGCAAACTAGATTGCCACACACGCGGGAGCGTGTCCGTGCAAGAAGACCACTGGAGTTATTACATTCAGATGTAATGGGACCTTTAACTCCTACTGCGGAAAAAGGAGAGAGGTTTGTGGTAACGTTCATTGATGATTACACCCACTTTACAATTGCCTACGTAATCAATGCAAAGTCAGAAGTTGTTGATTGTTTAAAGAAGTACGTCGCGCAAGCAGAGGCCCAATTTCCTGGTCTGAAAGTGTCACGGCTGCGGTGTGACAACGGGCGCGAGTACATCAATCGTCAGCTGTATACGTTTGCAGAGGAGAAGGGGATTCGTATTGAGAGGACAATACGGTACACACCCCAGCAAGCAGGTGTTGCTGAGCGCATGAACAGGACTATCATGGAACGAGTAAGGTGTATGCTGATACACAGTGGTGTCGACAAGACGCTGTGGCCGGAGGCGGTGTACGCCGCCATGTACCTGATCAACCGTTCCCCCACGTCGGCGCTGAGGGGAGGTCTACCAGCCGAGCGGTGGTTCGAGACGCCGGTGGATTTACACAAGCTACGGGTCTTCGGGTGCACGGCTTTCCTACGGGAACCGTGCACACGTGGTAAGTTTGAGAGTCGAACCATTAAATGTTATATGATGGGTTATACACCTAATGGCTATCGGCTGTTTGAGCCTAAATCACGAGAAATAATATTCGGAAGAGATATAATTTTCGACGAGAAAAATCTCTGGAAAAACCAAGAACCTACTCGAGGTTCAGAGCTTCTTGAGTCTGCCTCGAATTTTTATGATCCAGGGGATGAAGAGGAGAAGACTGAAGAAGAAGAAGGTGAACAAGAAGCCACATCATCGGAGGAGTCCGAAGAGGCGGAGACCGAAGAGGAGGATGAAGTGGAGCAAGAACCAGAGCCAGAGCCAGTACCCGTGCAGACGACGCGTAGAGGACGAGTCGTGAAGCAGCCAGCCTACCTGGACGACTACGTGGAGTACGTCCATTACGCCCTCAACGTTTCCGTACCAGAGACCTACGCGGATATCGACGGACGTGAGGACGAGGCGGAGTGGAGGGAGGCTGTTGCTGTAGAGGTTAAAGCGCTCAAGGGTGCGCAAACTTGGGAAGTATGTAAGAAACCTAAAGATAGAAAATGTATTAAATCCAAATGGGTTTTCAGAGTCAAGGATGACGGGAATTATAAGGCTAGGCTTGTCGTTAAAGGGTGCTCACAGGGACCTGATGATTATTCAGAGACTTTTGCGCCTGTTGCGCGCATGGCCACCGTGAGAACTCTATTAGCTGTAGGAAATGCTCTGGATTTATCAATGAGTCACATGGACGTTTCAAATGCATTTTTACATGGAGAGTTGAAAGAGGAAATTTACATGACTCCCCCACCAGGTTTGAAAGTGAAAAGTGATTGTGTTCTTAAGTTACGTAAATCACTATACGGATTAAAACAGGCCCCACGTATTTTTAATGATCGAATGAATTCGTTTATGATAAGTCAAGGATTTGCACGATCGACCCACGATCAGTGCCTATATGTACGAAGCGTGAATGGCAAGAAAATGTATTTTCTTTTGTATGTGGATGATTGCCTGTTAGTTGGAAACAAAAGTGAAATTGATGATTTGAAAGCAAAGCTCAGTGCTGAATTTAAAATGAAAAATTTAGGAGATGTAAAAAGTTTTGTTGGAGTCAGTGTTGAGAAAACTGAAAAAGGTTTATTTTTACATCAAAAAGTGTTCATTGAGAAGATTCTAGCTCGATTTAACATGCAGGACTGTAAACCGGTGAAAACACCATTTGAGAGAGTAGAAACTGAAAGTAGTGAAGAAATTGATGCGAATTTTCCTTATCGGGAACTTATTGGTTCACTAATGTATCTACTTAGTACTAGACCTGATATCTGTGCAGCGCTACAGTATTATAGTCAGTTCTGTAGTAATCCCAAAATGGAACACTGGAAAGGAGCAAAGAGAATTTTAAGATACCTTAAAGGTACTGTGAATTTTGGTCTTATGTATGAGAAGCAAAACATCCCGAATCTAAGTTGTTACGCAGATGCCGATTTTGCGAACGAAAAGGACAGGAAGAGTGTCAGTGGACACATAGTGGAAATTTTCGGTTGTCCAATAGTATGGAGTACAAAGAAGCAAACAACTGTTGCGCTGTCGACAACAGAGTCTGAATTTATCGCCCTGGCATTAGCAACAACTGACTGTATCTGGGTGCAGTCATTGTTGAAAGATTTAGGGATTGAATCAGAGAAACCTGTAATTTATGAAGACAACCAGGCTTGCATTAAGAACTTAGATCGTTGGGAACATAAAAGATTAAAGCATGTCGATGTGAAATATCATTTTATCAAGTCGTTGGTACAAGAAAAAAGAATAGTTGTTAAGTATATACCAACGGAAGACCAGAGAGCTGATATCTTAACGAAACCACTTGCGTGGTGTTCATTTAAAAAATTAAGAGAGCTGTTATGTATAATCTCCGTAGATTGATGATAATGATGATGTATTTGTATGTTTTTTCGCTCTAATCAGATGAGGCGGAGTGTTGGAGTTTGAAAGTTACAAGACACTGATTGGCGCGAAAGGCTAACTAATATACTCTGTGGTTTTAATACTCTGTGGTATGTACATGCACAGTGTGGAATGATATCAGTATGACCATGACCTTCAGTTCTGCTGTATTAAATTTATAGTTGTATATCTTACATTGAGTTATATTAAAATACCTTCCTACGGAAACAGCAGATAAACAACACTACTGAACAACACATTTTCCAAAGCTCTCATACAGAACAGCTATTAGCCTGCCAATATTCAGTCCACCGAGCCACCTATCCACGGAAAAGAACCAGGCACTGAATAAAGGTAGGTAGGTACCTAAATACCTACCTACTTTCTTGCGTCGCGACAAGATCGAGGCGCACGGGTATCCGGAGTCAGACACTTCCGCGGCGCAACGCGGTTACGTGGACTCTGAGAATTGACGAGATAATGCTTACTTTTGTCACTTCTCACTAGTGAAAGGTCTTAGTCATAGGTATGAGCTTTAAGGTTATGTACCTGAGTATACCTCTTCCCACACTCTTTACATGAGAACTATCTCCGCCCTTCAACTTCGTGAATCACCATATGGGAATTAAGGAGAGCACTTGAGAAAGGCCGTTCTCGGGTGTGAATTCTCACATGATATTTCAGGTTCCCTAACAGAGCGAAAGCCCTCCCACACATCTCACACTAGAAAGGTCTTTCTGTGTGGTGAGTTTTCACATGATATTTCAGGTTACTTATATGAGCAAAACTTTTCCCACACTCCTTGCAGCGGTAGGGTCTTTCACCCGTGTGAGTTCTCACATGAGCTTTTAGGGCACTTCGTTCAGTAAAACTCTTTCCACAATGCAAACAGGAGAACGGCTTTTCTCCTGTATGAATTCTCATATGATTTTTAAGGTGAATACTTCTGAGAAAAGTCTTTCCACACTCAATACAGGAGAACGGCCTTTCTCCTGTATGAGTTCTCATATGAATATTTAGATAACATAACAGAGTAAACCTCTTTCCACACTCAATACAGGAGAACGGCTTTTCTCCTGTATGAGTACTCATATGATATTTAAGGTGAATACTTTTTAGAAAAGGCTTTCCGCACTCCTTACATGAGAAGGGTCTTTCTCCTATATGAGCCATCACATGCTGTCGTAGGTAATATTTAAAAGGAAACCTTCGACCACACAATTCACAAAACAATCCTTTGTCAACCGATGGTTTCAGAAGTGTCTTGGTGCAGCTGCTGGTGCTGGGTTCAGGTGACGTGGCAGGGCTGTGAGAAGTACCACTTGTCTGTATGCTGGCCGCCCTTGTGTCCTCACGCTTCACTCCACGCACTGAAGGCATCCCCTGGGGCTCATCCCACTCCTCCTTCACAGGGTCTACACCTGCAACACCAACAACAGAGTTACCACAGTACAACTAAACATAGTATACCCAAGCCGCGGCCCAAATTCGTCTGCTTTTGCGCATGACGTCAGCAACCACACGCGGCCGGGGCAGGCTATGCTGAGCTGGTAGGGGATGTCGAGTTTTTTTTAGCTTTTTCCGTCTGGTTCTTGTACTTAAACCTTCGTGCGTGATTGAAAGGTGTTCAACGTGAAACAGGATTTTTCTGGCTAGGGGGCTAAGGTGGCAAAAATTTCAAAAAACTCCAAAAATATTGGAAAAATGGCAAAAGGCTTTTTCATGGGGTGAAATGAAAGTGATATTAGAAAAAACTTTTTCAGACAAAAGTTGTAGAAAATATTAATAAAAACTCAAAACAAAAAGAAAAAACTTGATAGCTTACCAAATAAGTGAGTTATGGCGTTTTAAATATTTATCACCCCACCCCCTGCCTGAACGGTGAGAGGCCGAAAAACATTTTTATACAAAAGTTGTAGGTGATATTAAATCACATTCATAGCAAAGAGAAATAACTCAATCTCATACCTACTAACGACGTTATAATTTTTTTGTTCACTAACCACGGGTTTTTCAACCCCCTAAGGGTGTGATAAAAAAATGTTTTAGACAAAAGTTGTAGGAACCACTGTTCGACAACTCAGGAAAGAATAATAATATCACTATTTTCAATATTAAGGGGGTAATGGCCAAAATTTAATGTTTCCAAAAACCCTCCTCATTTCTACCCCCTTTGTCCAATTTCCCCATTTTACAAACTTAACCTAGACTATGAGTTATCTTCTTGCTATGAATGCAGACTGCATCATGCAGTAACAGCTTCTATTTGTAATTATGAATGCTTTAAAAAAAATTAGTAAAATGTTTTTAACACACGAACCCTATGGTGGGAAGCCCAATGTGCGGTTGATGACGTCACGGCATGGGTACGGCCGCCATGACACATGCGCATGGGTATAGGAATAAGAAGTACTATGTCTGAGTAGACCTTATCCGATATCTCTACAGCAGCTGTCTGTCTTTCTAAACACAACCTAACCTAACACAGGACTTACCGTACTCTGCCTCTCGCTTCTCTCCACTCCCTGAAGGCATCCCCTGCTGCTCATCCCACTCCTCCTTTACTGACTCTACATCTGCAACACCAATAACAGACACATTAAATATGCTCACAGTGCCAGGTGATACCTTCTCAGTATCGACCTGCCTGTCTCCCCACAGATTGCAAGGCGGCATCGAACCACAAAATAGGCCAGCGACTCACCGTACTCTTCCTTTATACAACTGTCCATGGTGTTATGCAGCAAATTGCTGAACTTTATAAAATCCCCAAATGAACCCACGCCGGCGTTGATCAACAGAAGCGACGCCATGATTTTTTCTGAAATTTTGTCACTTCAAGGGCCCCGAAAAATTTTCGCGGTAGTTTCGAATGTGGTTAAGCTCTGTATTTATAATCTAGTGTCCATATTGGTGGTCTGATAAAAAAACACCGTACCGTACCGAAGGTGGCTGTAGGTGCACGCTCAAACAGCTACTTATTTAATGAGCAGAATATGTACAATAGGTAGGTACTCAGTAACAAAAGACTAGGTAAGATTTCCAGGGAGATTGAAAAAAAAAACGTATTTAATTTACTTTCGAGACCTTATCCTGCAAAACTTTTCACATCTGTGGCATTAAATAATAATAAGAAAGCAGAAAAAAGTACAATAAAGTACAAATTATCATGACGTCCTACTGAACAACACATTTTCCAAAGCTCTCATACAGAACAGCTATTAGCCTGCCAATATTCAGTCCACCTAGCCACCTATCCACGGAAAAGAACCAGGCACTGAATAAAGGTAGGTAGGTAGGTACCTAAATACCTACCTACCTACAGATGATGAAGACATGAATGTGAAATGGCCGTGCTATTTGTGAATTAATTGTTTTTTGTGACAATTTTAACATTTTAAACGCAATCAAGTGGACAATCACCGTAGAAACGGAACCGAAAAGGATAGAAGAGGAACGCGTGAGCTTTTTAAAATTAAATTTACGTTATTTAATTAGAGAAATTAGCATTTATCTACTATTTCGCTAAGTCGCCACGAGGCAACCATGGAAGAAGACGAATATGAAAGTGAACTTACCAAACATACCTAGACAATAAAATAAAACGATTAGAAATTGAGGTCGCTCGTCTACTACAAGAACTAGAAACCCTAAACAACCAGAAAAAGAAAATCTCAAGCAAACGCCCTGCATTTAGTCTCAATGACAACGACTCAACCGAACCCCCGGCCAAGCTTTATAAACGTCATTCCCAGCTCAACCTAGATCTGCAGGCAAACATTGAAGTTGGATTTGAAAATCCACAGCTTACCCCTTTCGACTTAAACGAGGAAAATCATTCCGAGAACTCACACGACAAAGGCAGGATCCTGCCGGCTGATACCGGGAAAATCAAACCAATGAAGCAACAACTAGCCAAGATCGATGAACACTCTAACCATCAAGATGGCGACAACATCAAGGACCAAATTAATGAAAATGACAACGCTTGGAAGAAAGTCCAAGGAAAACGAAGCCGCATTCCACCAATATTTGTGTACGGAATTGAAAACTGGACAAACTTCGCCGCACTGATTGAAGCCCTGATAACAAGCCCGTTTACGTCAAAAAATAGCCAAGAAAATATTAAAATTCAAGTCGAATCAGCAGAAGACTACAAATTTCTTACTGCTTACTTAGAAGCCGAAAAGGTCGAGTTCCATTCATACACCATGGAGAGAAAAACCCACAGCATGGTGGTCATTAGAAACATCCCGCCAAATGTCAAACCAGAAGATGTCAAGACTGCGCTCACAAACCCAGTACCCAGACTCACAGACCCAGTAACACTTTAAATGAAGACGACTTGAAGGAATCACTAGAAGGGCCAACCCCCACCATCCTCGCTGGAGACCTAAACGCCAAAAACGTAGCCTGGGGCTGCAATGCTACAAATCCGAACGGCAACATTCTGATGAACTCTCTAAACAATCAGACATGGATCCTAATTGCTCCTGAAGAACCGACCCACATCCCCTTCCAGAGTCACCATCGGCCAGATATCCTGGATCTGACCATTGTAAACAACCTCCCGTATGATGTTGAGCAAAAGGTTTGTCACAAGCTTTTTTCCGACCACCTACCAGTAAAATTAACCGTCAAAATTGGAGCAATGCACCTTCAACCCACGACTACGTAGAGAATTCACTGGGCAAAACTTCAACAGGAACTCCAAACCACAACGATCACCTTACCAGATCTAAACAGCCCAGAAGCCGTGGACCTCGGAGTCAAATTGATAACTTCAACATTCAAAGAATGTCTGAACAGAAAAAGACAAACAATTATACGTAAGAATCTCGTGATCTCGATACCAGAAGAAACGAAAGACATGATAAAGATAAGAAATTCGCTCAGAAAAGAATTCAAAAGAACTCGGTGCCCAAGGATTAAAATTCAAATCAACTTCCTAAGAAGAACAATTGCAAGATCCATCCAGGACCAAAAACAATCAGAATGGGAACAACTTACTGAAAACCTCACAACGGAGAACAACTCGATTTGGAGGGTTGCCAAGAAGCTCCGGAAAGAAGAAACAGCGGGGATGCCCCCCCCCCCCTCAACAGTGACTCAGGAATCGCCATCACCGACGAAGAAAAAGCCGAACTATTAGCTGAATCGCTAGCAGACAACTTCAAACCCCATCAAGTAGGAGAACCTGAAGACGTCATAGAAATTGATGAAACAGTCAAAGATATCCTAAATCGACAGACAACAGCAATAGCAGAACCCGCCACCCTAGAAGAAATTGTAGATGATATCAAGATGCTCAAACCCAATACAGCTCCAGGTGAAGACGAAGTGTCCAACAGGATGATAAAAAACCTACCAGAGAACATAATCCTCCTTCTATTAGAGATCTTCAATGCATGCCTCAACTCGGGATACTTCCCGCAAGCATGGAAAACCGCCTCAGTCCGCAGCATCCTCAAACCAGGGAAAGACCCCTCGAGAGCTAACTCATACAGACCAATCAGCTTACTCAGCAACATGGGAAAACTATTCGAAAGAATTCTCTTAAAAAGAATCAAAACGCATATCGACAACAACCACATTCTTCCCAACGAGCAATTTGGATTCAGGTCGGGACACGATACCATCACGCAAGCGCTGAGACTGGCCGAGAAAGTTGCTGAAGGCTTCGCAAACCGTCTAGAGACAGCAGCTATCTTTCTGGACGTATCCAAAGCATTCGACAGTGTTTGGCACCAGGGCCTCATCTACAAACTTCACTCACTACGGCTACCAGACATCTACGTCAAAGCGGTCTGGTCCTTTCTGGAAAAAAGGTCCTTCAGATGCCACGTTAAAAACGCCACATCTTCCCGTAAAATCATGCTAGCCGGGGTCGCTCAAGGCGCGATCCTCTCTCCGACTTTATACGCCATATATACTCACGATATCCCCATCTTCGAAGGAGGAGACACGTTCACGTATGCAGATGATCACGCAGCAGCAGTCACCCATAAAACGGGAGCAGAACTTGAGTCAAACCTTCAGCAATATATAAACCTCCTCGCCTCATGGGCCTCAAAATGGCGGATAAAATTTAACGCGGACAAAACAGTTGGTGTGGTCTTCTCCAACAGAAACCAACCCTCCATCCTGAATGCCCATCTTAACGGCTCAGCTATTCAATGGCACCCGCACGCAAGATACCTCGGCAAATATTTCGACAAAAAGATGACGTGGGCACATCACATTAATCAATCACTACGCAAAGACAATGCAGCATTAGCACAGCTTACTCGCTAATCAACTCCAAGTCAAAGCTGTCGCTAATGAATAAGAGACTGATGTACTCCGCACTCATCAAACCGGCAGTCCTGTATGGAGCAGAAATTTGGGGGTCTGCAAAGCAAACGCACCTAAAACCAATCCAAGTGTTACAAAATAAGATTCTGCGAATCATAACCAACGCGCCATATTACGTGAGAAACAGTATCCTGCACAACGACCTAGACATCCCCCGCATCAAAAATGTCATTATTGAACGAGCCACTCAACTGTACCTTCGAATAAGGGAATCAGAAAATCCCCTCATCCTACACCTCGAAGAACAAGACCCCAGAGTCATCCCCAAGGCCCCAGCAACCATCCTGACTCAACGGTACCTGGATGACTGGCAATATTAACTACAAGAGTTAACCTAAACCTTATACAAGCCATTTATTGATCTAACCGATTACTGTGCATGAGCCTTAAGGTTGACGCCAGAAAAACCACCGATTCAAGATTCAAGATTCACGACCTACCTACTTTCCTGCGTCGCGACAAGATCGAGGCGCACGGGTATCCGGAGTCAGACACTTCCACGGCGCAACGCGGTTACATGGACTCTGAGAATTGACGAGACAATGCTTACTTTTCTCACTTCTCACAAGTGAAAGGTCTTAGTCACATGAGCTTTAAGGTTATGTACCTGAGTATACCTCTTCCCACACACTTTACATGAGAACTATCTCCGCCCTTCAACTTCGTGAATCACCATATGGGATTTCAGGAGAGCACTTGAATGAAAACTCTTTTTACACTTCTCACACGAGAAAGGCCAGTCTCGCGTGTGAATTCTCACATGATGTTTCGGTTCCCTAACAGAGCGAAAGCCCTCCCACACTTCTCACACTAGAAAGGTCTTTCTGTGTGGTGAGTTTTCACATGAAATTTCAGGTTACTTATATGAGCAAAACTTTTCCCACACTCCATGCAGCGGTAGGGTCTTTCACCAGTGTGAGTTCTCACATGAGCTTTTAGGGAACTTCGTTCAGTAAAACTCTTTCCACAATGCAAACAGGAGAACGGCCTTTCTCCTGTATGAGTTCTCACATGATTTTTAAGGTTAGAACTTCTCAAAAAAGTCTTTCCACAATCAAAACAGGGGAACGGCCTTTCTCCTGTATGAGTTCTCATATGACGATTTAGATAACATAACAGAACAAACCCCTTTCCACACTCAAAACAGGAGAATGGCCTTTCTCCTGTATGAGATCTCATATGACCTATAAGGTGAATACTTCTCAGAAAAGTCTTTCCACACACCTTACATGAGAAGGGTCTTTCTCCTATATGAGCCATCACATGCTGTCGTATGTAACATTTAAAAGGAAACCTTCGCCCACACAATTCACAAAACAATCCCTTGACAACCGATGGTTTCAGAAGTGTCTTGGTGCAGCTGCTGGTGCTGGGTTCAGGTGACGTGGCAGGGCTGTGAGAAGTACCACTTGTCTGTATGCTGGCCGCCCATGTGTCCTCACGCTTCACTCCACGCACTGAAGGCATCCCCTGGGGCTCATCCCACTCCTCCTTCACAGGGTCTACACCTGCAACACCGACAACAGAGTTACCACAGTACAACTAAACATAGTATACCCAAGCCGCGGCCCAAATTCGTCTGCTTTCGCGCATGACGTCAGCAACCACACGCGGCTGGGGCAGGCTATGCTGAGCTTGTAGGGGATGTCGCGTTTTTTTTTAGCTTATTCCGTCTTGTTCTTGTACTTAAACCTTCGTGCGTGATTGAAAGGTGTTCAACGTGAAACAGGATTTTTCTGGCTAGGGGGCTAAGGTGGCAAAAATTTCCCAAATCTCCAAAAATATTGGAAAAATGGCAAAAGGCTTTTTCATGGGTTGAAATGAAAGTGATTTTAGAAAAAACTTTTTCAGACAAAAGTTGTAGAAAATATTCATTAAAACTCAAAACAAAAAGAAAAAACTTGATAGCTCACCAAATAAGTGGGTTATGGCGTTTTAAATATTTATCACCCCACCCCCTGCGAACGGTGCGTCGGCCGAAAAACATTTTTATACAAAAGTTGTAGGTGATATTAAATCACATTCATAGCAAAGAGAAATAACTCAATCTCATACCTACTAACGACGTTATGATTTTTTTGTTCACTAACCACGGGTTTTTCAACCCCCTAAGGGTGTGATAAAAAAATGTTTTAGACAAAAGTTGTAGGAACCACTGTTAGACAACTAAGGAAAGAATAATAATTTCACTATTTTCAATATTAAGGGGGTAATGGCCAAATTTTAATGTTTCTAAAAACCCTCCCCATTTCTACCCCCTTTGTCCAATTTCCCCATTTTACAAACTTAACCTAGACTATGAGTTATCTTATTGCTATGGATGCAGTAACAGCTTCTATTTGTAATTATAAATGCTTTAAAAAAAATTAGTAAAATGTTTTTAACACACGAATCCTATGGCGGGAAGCTCAATGTGTGGTTGATGACGTCACGGCATGGGTACGGCCGCCAAGACACATGCGCATGGGTATAAGAATAAGAAGTACTATGTCTGAGTAGACCTTATCCGATATCTCTACAGCAGCTGTCTGTCTATCTAAACACAACCTAACATAACACAGGACTTACCGTGCTCTGCCTCTCGCTTGATTCCACTCCCTGAAGGCATCCCCTGCTGCTCATCCCACTCCTCCTTTACTGACTCTACATCTGCAACACCAATAACAGAGACATTAAATATGCTCACAGTGCTAGGTGATACCTTCTCAGTATCGACCTGCCTGTCTCTCCACAGATTGAAAGACGGCATCGAACAACAAAATAGGCCAGCTACTCACCGTACTCTTCCTTTATACAACTGTCCATGGTATTATGCAGCAAATTGCTGAACTTTATAAAATCCCCAAATTTACCCACGCCGGCGTTGATCAACAGAAGCGACGCCATGTTTTTTCTGAAATATTGTCACTTCAAGGGCCCCGAAAAATTTTCGCGGGAGTTTCGAATGTCTCTGAATAATTATTTTCATTAGTGTTGGTGGTCTGATAAACGACACCGTACCGTATCGAAGTTGGCTGTAGGTGCACGCTCGAACAGCTACTTATTTAATGGGCAGAATGTACAATAGGTACTCAGTAACAAAAGACTAGGTAAGATTTCCAGGGAGATTGAAAAAAAAACGCATTTAATTTACTTTCGAGACCTTATCCTACAAAACTTTTCACATTTGTGGCATTAAATAATAATAAGAAAGCAGAAAAAAGTACAAATTATCAAGACGTCCTACTGAACAACACATTTTCCAAAGCTCTTGTAAGAGGTCTGGTCGTAAGGCTCTAGCGTGAGTAAGGAAGTAGGCCTGAAGAACTCTTACAATTTATATTGAATACTTGAGTAGTGCTGATAGCCGGCGAGTAATGCGCCAGGCAGTTTAGCCGGCGAGTCGTGCGCCAGGCCAGAGTACCAGTCGTACTGACTGCTGCGGCAGTCAACAAGGCTTTTATAGCCACGGTGCTCAGTGGCTGAACTCAGAGGGTGAACTGCTCCTGCCCTCTAGCGGCGGAACCTAGAACTACCTTAGGTGCTCGTGCGCCACCTAGCGGAAGGTTCCTGAAGCTTAGACGTTCGACCGCCAGAGGGCAGGCGGGTCCCTACAGGACTCCCCCCCATACAAAAAAGAGGTACAAAATAAAGAACAGAAACGAGGAAAGGAAGAAGGAAGGTGGGATTTGCCATAGGTCCAGAGCTCGGCCATCCACGAAGGGCAGGAAGAGAGGCGGCGGTCATCAAGCCAGTTGTGTGGTGAAGAGCCAGCCAGTGATGAAGGAAGCGAGCGTTGTCCGGAAGAGCATCGAGCCAGGGTAGGGTGAATCATCCCGAGGTGAGACGGGAGGTAGAAGCCCAGTATGGCGATGGTGAGAGGACAGAGAGAAGCGCGTGATGTCCAGAAAAAGTATCGAGCCAGGGTAGGGTGAATCATCCCGAGTTGAGACGGGAAGGAGATCCCTAGGAAGGCGATGGTGAGAGGACAGGGAGAAGCGTGTCCGTGGAAGGCCGAGGTTTGGAATGGGTTAAGTAGGCAAGTTTATACGCATCCGGGAGTAGCGTCCATGGCGGCGCACTCGTTGAGGAAAATGTTCAAAGCCTCACTGGCGGGTGAAAGCAGCTTCGGCGGTGGGGAGCGAGTTAGCGGGTCCCGGTCGGAGGAACGCGGAGGTGCGGTTGGAGGAAGTGAGTGGGTGAAAGGGGTGCGAACAGAAAGCTTGAGCGGCGCCGTCCGATGTCGCGGGGTAACGGGTGATGCAGCCGGCGAGGGTACCGGCGGGGACGGGAGCTTCAGGAGAGGAGAGCTTGGACCGAATAGGGCAGTGAGTTGGGCGTCAGCAGCAGCGGCGGAAGTGGGGAGTGTGAATGCATGATCTGGGTTTGAGGGGCGTGGCACGTGTCGGCGGCTCCCAGGCAGAGGTATAAGCCCAAGGGGGCAGAGGCAGGTTGAGGATTTCGTCAAAACAGCGTAGATGGGGGTCGGACATGGCAAGGCGGGTGCGTAGTGTCATGGATCACCAATTATAAGTTGGGTGGTTTGGGACTTGGGTGATCTTGATAGGGCCTCTGGTCGTGTTGATCGTGGGCGTAGTTCGGGTCCATGATGGAGAATAAACGTCGTAGGTCACCAGTTGTACGGCTCTGAATGACCAGATTGAGTGCGTCGGGCGTCTGGCCGGCGAGTAGTGCGCCAGGCCAGGTATCACGTCGGGGTCACTAGTTGTAGGAGGTCTAGCGTGAGTAAGGAAGTAGGCCTGAAGAACTCTTACAATTTATATATTGAATACTTGAGTAGTGCTGATAGCCGGCGAGTAATGCGCCAGGCAGTTTAGCCGGCGAGTCGTGCGCCAGGCCGACTCCGTTCGACCGCCAGAGGGCAGGCGGGTCCCTACACTCTCATACAGAACAGCTGCCTGCCAATATTCAGTCCACCCAGCCACCTATCCACGGAAAAAAACCAGGCACTGAATATAGGTAGGTAGGTACCTAAATACCTACCTACTTTCCTGCGTCGCGACAAGATCGAGGCGCACGGGTATCCGGAGTTAGACACTTCCGCGGCGCAACGCGGTTACGTGGACTCTGAGAATTGACGAGACCATGCTTACTTTTCTCACTTCTCACAAGTGAAAGGTCTTAGTCATATGAGCTTTAAGGTTATGTACCTGAGTATACCTCTTCCCACACTCTTTACATGAGAAATATCTCCACCTTTCAACTTCATGAATCACCATACGGGATTTAAGGAGAACACTCTTTTTACACTTCTCACACGAGAAAGGCCGTTCTCGTGTGTGAATTCTCACATGATATTTCAGGTTCCCTAACAGAGCGAAAGCCCTCCCACACTTCTTACACTAGAAAGGTCTTTCTGTGTGAGTTTTCACATGACATTTCAGGTTACCTATATGAGCAAAACTTTTCCCACACTCCTTGCAGCGGTAGGGTCTTTCACCCGTGTGAGTTCTCACATGAGCTTTTAGGGCACTTCGTCCAGTAAAACTCTTTCCACAATGCAAACAGGAGAACGGCCTTTCTCCTGTATGAGTTCTCATATGATCTTTACGGTAAGAACTTCTCAAAAAAGTCTTTCCACAATCCAAACAGGGGAACGGCCTTTCTCCTGTATGAGTTCTCATATGACGATTTAGATAACATAACAGAGTAAACCTCTTTCCACACTCAATACAGGAGAACGGCTTTTCTCCTGTGTGAGTACTCATATGACCTTTAAGGTGAATACTTCTCAGAAAAGTCTTTCCACACTCCTTACATGAGAAGGGTCTTTCTCCTGTATGAGTTCTCATATGACGATTTAGATAACATAACAGAGTAAACCTCTTTCCACACTCAATACAGGAGAACGGCTTTTCTCCTGTATGAGTTCTCATATGATCTTTAAGGTGAATACTTTTCATAAAAGTCTTTCCACACTCCTTACAGGAGAACGGCTTTTCTCCTGTATGAGTTCTCATATGATCTTTAAGGTGAATACTTCTGAGAAAAGTCTTTCCACACTCCTTACATTTGAACGGCTTTTCTCCTGTATGAGTTCTCATATGATCTTTAAGGTGAATACTTCTCAGAAAAGTCTTTCCACACACCTTACATGAGAAGGGTCTTTCTCCTATATGAGCCATCACATGCCGTCGTAGGTAACATTTAAAAGGAAACCTTCGCCCACACAATTCACAAAACAATCCCTTGTCAACCGATGGTTTCAGAAGAGTCTTGGTGCAGCTGCTGGTGCTGGGTTCAGGTGACGTGGCAGGGCTGTGAGAAGTACCACTTGTCTGTATGCTAGCCGCCCATGTGTCCTCACGCTTCACTCCACGCACTGGAGGCATCCCCTGGGGCTCATCCCGCTCCTCCTTCACAGGGTCTACCCCTGCAACGCCAACAACAGAGTTACCACAGACAACTCAGGAAAGAATAATAATTTCACTATTTTCAATACTAATGGGGTACTTAATGGCCAAATTTTAATGTTTCCAAAAACCCTCCCCATTTCTACCCCCTATGTCCAAATTCCCCATTTTACAAACTTAACCAAGACTATGAGTTATCTTATTGCTATGGATGCAGTAACAGCTTCTATTTGTAATTATAAATGCTTTAAAAAAAATTAGTAAAATGTTTTTAACACACGAACCCTATGGCGGGAAGCTCAATGTGTGGTTGATGACGTCACGGCATGGGTACGGCCGCCAAGACACATGCGCATGGGTATAAGAATAAGAAGTACTATGTCTGAATAGAACTTATCCGATATCTCTACAGCAGCTGTCTGTCTTTCTAAACACAACCTAACATAACACAGGACTTACCGTACTCTGCCTCTCGCTTCTCTCCACTCCCTGAAGGCATCCCCTGCTGCTCATCCCACTCCTCCTTCACTGACTCTATATCTGCAACACCAATAACAGACACATTAAATATGCTCACAGTGCCAGGTGATACCTTCTCAGTATCGACCTGCCTGTCTCCCCACAGATTGCAAGGCGGTATCGAACCACAAGATAGGTCAGCTACACTCACCGTACTCTGCCTCTTGCTTGACTCCACTCCCTGAAGGGAGCTGCTCCTCATCCCACTCCTCCTTTACTGACTCTATATCTGCAACACCAATAACAGACACATTAAATATGCTCACAGTGCCAGGTGATACATTCTCAGTATCGACCTGCCTGTCTCCCCACAGATTGCAAGACGGCATCGAACCACAAAATAGGCCAGCTACTCACCGTACTCTTCCTTTATACAACTGTCCATGGTGTTATGCAGCAAATTGCTGAACTTTATAAAATCCCCAAATTTACCGGTACCGACGGACAAAACAAACCGACGACGCTGTCCGCCATATTTTATTAACTAAATCTCAAGAATCATTATTTAAATGACTCATTTTCAGGGCCCTGAAAAAATTTCCGCGGGAGTTTCAAATGTGCCAAATAATTTTCATTACTGACTATGGTCAGGGTATAAATACAGAGCTTAGGTCAGGGTAAAGAATCATACTGATTTCATTGAGAGTAGGTAGGTACATTTTATTTTTCTCGGAACTGGTTCTATTGGACGCTCAGGAAGAAAAAAAATATGCGACAATAGCGACTTCATATTTTATTAAATAGAATGTAAAATATGGATACAAAATGTGCGTTGAACTTGGTTCTCCTATTCTTCGTCGCGGTGAAATCAAACCGGCATATATGCAGAATTGTCATTTTGCACCAGAGCACTTCAAAGATTTCGCACATTCCTTTTTATTGCTAACTACCGTTTCCCAAAATTAAAAGTGCCCCGCTAAGTGTATTCCAAATTGTTTGCCGAATGATAAGTATGTGGGAGAACCATTTTGCCATGGAACTTGCGGTATGAAGAAGTTATATCTGAGAGATGTTCCTGAGGTGAACTGTTGTGTTAATGTGATGTACCTACTATATTATTTCTTCACTCAGCCTAAGCCATCGCCCAGCAACTAGACAATTTCAAAAAATTATCCATTGTGCTCAGCTGGCAGCACTACCAAATACCAGCTCCCCACCCATCGTGTTAGTAAAACACTGGGAACTACAGTTTTAGGTGGGTTCCGAACCACCACAGCCTCGATATATATTTCACTTGACATGCTGAACATATCAGAGGTGAATGCCGATAGGCACGCGGCTATCGAGGCTGCAGGCCAGAGAGGCACGTACCGGCCGGAGCTGGGCCAAAGTGCAAAGTGGCCTTATTGAGTTCCCCACTGGTCCCAGCGAGTCAATCAAACTAATCAGACCCACCCAATACCAGCAGGGCTATTCCCTTTCTTGAACGCCAGCAAACCCACTCAACTAACACCTTCATAATTTAATGTAAGAACTGTTCTCCATATATTGCGGGTATCCAGAGTCAGACACTCCCGCTGCGCAACGCGGTTACGTGGACTCAGAGAATCGACGTGACAATGCTTACTTTTCTCACTTCTCACAAGTGAAAGGTCTTAGTCATATGAGCTTTAGCCCCCGATTACACCTTACAATTTCCAATCCAAATAGGATCATAAATAAAGGGTCCGACAACAGTCGCACTTAACTTTCTCGCCCCATGTGTTTTTTTTTTTTTGGATTTTTTTGAGATTTTTTTGCGGGCGTAATTTTTAAGCAATCCAAAATCGGTTGAAAATGACCCAAGAGCATCTATCTGAGATCACTCCCACCAAGTTTCATGGCTGTCATTCTATTACTGTAGTCCCAAATGCGTTCCGACCATTCAAAAACGTGGTTTCTCATTCTCAACTCATTTTCGACACTTTTTTGACTACAACGGCCGTAATTTTGAAGATAACAAAATTCTGTTCGACAAATGTTTAAGTTACATGGTTCTACACAAATGTACCAAATTTCATGACAATCGGTCAATAAATGTGAATGGCGCCGAAACGATCGAACTTTGGTCCAGAACGGCCGTAATTTTCAACCAATTCAATTTTAGTTGCAAATGACCTCGAAGCATCTATTTTTCAACACATTTACCAATTTTCAGTGTTATAGATTGAAAAGTGTACCGTCGGCGCTTGTCCGACTAACCAAAAACACGATTTTTGAATTATTTTGGCGGTTTTTTGACAATAGCGGCCGCAATTTTTGACCAATCAAAAAATCCTTGAAAATCTGTCTCGGCAGTAATTTTAGACAGGTCCATACCAAATTACATCAAAATCGGATGAACGGTATAGGCGCTAGAGCACTGAACGGACTGACTGACGGACGGACTGACGGACTGACGGACGGACAGACTTTTTCCAGAAACCACTTTTTTGGACTCAGGGGACCCCCAGGATCATGGGAAACCCAAAATCTCAATTTCGAAATTTTGCACGAAAACAATACTTTCTCGCCATATATGGCTAGCGAGAAAGTAAAAAATATGATCAAGAAAAATTGTAAGGTGTAAAGTGAATTGAGTCAATTATGATACAATTTGTATCGGCCGGTACAAATTGTATCATAACTGCTGCAACTACCTTCCTCTATGCTGCGTGTGTTTGTTGTTGTTTGGTTGAAAATGGCGGCTGAGGTAAGTGGAATGGAAATGACCCGTATTTTAATAGAAAATGTGGAGGAGTACGAATTTCTTATAACGATGAATTGAAAGAATATAGCAGAAATTATTTAACCTAAAACGGTTCAAAAAAGGACCCTAAAAATCTTCGAAATTCTATTTTTTTACCATGTCAAGTTGGCGTCTTTGCTAAACATGATCCTATTTTTATTGTCAAGTGTATTGCAGTTTTTCTAAAATTTTTATAATGCTAAAAAAATAGGATCATATAAAAATAGGATCATATATTTATTGTAAGGTGTAATCGGACCCTTAAGGTTATATGTACCTGAGTATACCTCTTCCCACACACTTTACATGAGAAATATCTCCGTCCTTCAACTTCGTGAATCACCATACGGGATTTAAGGAGAACACTTTAATGAAAACTCTTTTTACACTTCTCACACGAGAAAGGCCGTTCTCGTGTGTGAATTCTCACATGATATTTCAGTTTCCCTTACAGAGCGAAAGCCCTCCCACACTTCTCACACTAGAAAGGTCTTTCTGTGTGGTGAGTTTTCACATGAAATTTCAGGTTGCTTATATGAGCAAAACTTTTCCCACACTCCTTGCAGCGGTAGGGTCTTTCACCCGTGTGAGTTCTCACATGAGCTTTTAGGGGGCTACTATCCAATTCATCCCACTTTCAAACTGCCACAGCCAAAGGATCCTTGAGCATTGTCACCCTGCGCAAACTCACCCTGAGCATTGACACACATCGCTCTCTTCTTAAGATCTTACAGGGACGAGCAAAGTCCCCCAAGATGGCTTACTCCTGCAAAATTACAACTATGCCACAGTTGAACTTCAGCGCACTTTTCAGGTATAACACCTTTTTGTTAGGTTAGGTTAGGTTAGCTTAGGTTAGGTTAGGTCAGGATTTTTTAAATAGGAAGTTACATTTTTTTCAGTTGTATGTAGGTACCTACTTATTTGAAATTACGTCTGCTGTGTCGACAAGAAATGGATTCGACCTATTTAGCTTAACTGATCCGCACTTATTTCTATTGCAACGGGCTTATAGTGTTGGTGCACTGTGGCCCAGGTGGCGCTTCTTACATGGCGAATAGAGTAACCGTAGATAGCATCCAGGTAGGTTGGTAGGTAGGTACTTTAGAACTAAACTATGAGGCTAATACTTGGACAGTGGTTTATAGTACCTACCTACACCTTAAACTATAGGTCCCTATCGTGTTCACTCACGATGACCTGGGCTGCCAGCTGACTCGACGGAGACGCGTGGCTGTGTACGAAATTTCTTGGCACTGAACGTACACCTAATTGCGTAGATACCCAAACCTAATTATTTAAAGAGTAAAGGATCCGTCAAAAGTCGCATTTAGCTTTCTCCTCTCATATGAAATTTTCGTTTTTTTGAGAGATTTTGTTTTGAGATTTTTTTTGCGGGCGTAATTTTTAAGCAATCCAAAACCGGTTGAAAACATCTATCTGAGATCACTCATACCAAATCTCATGACTGTCACTCATTTACTGTACTACCAAATGCGTTTCAACCATCCAAAACGTGGTTTCTCATTCTCAACTCATTTTCACTTTTTTGACAAAAAATGTTTAGCCCAGATATGCCCGAATTATTCAACACTCTCTCTATAACGAGGTCTCTCTCTATAACAAATACTCCCACTTTTATAATCTACAAAACTCTCTCATAGCGATAACGATGACCTACTCTATAACGAACATTCCCACTTTATAATCTTCAACTCTCTTTCTATAACGAGGTCCGTCTCTATAACGAACATTCCCACTTTATAATCTACAAAACTCTCTCTATAACGAGGTCCCTCTCTATAACGAATACTCCCACTTTATAATCTACAACACTCTCTCTATAACGAGGACTCCCACTATTTAATCTACAACACTCCCTCTATAACGAGGTCCCTCCCTATAACGATCATTCCCACTTTATAATCTACAAAACTCTCTCTATAACGAGGTCCTACTCTATAACAAAAACTCTCACTTTATGATCTACAACACTCTCTCTATAACGAGTTCTCTCTCTATAACGAACATTCCCACTTTATATTCTACAACACTCCTCTCTATAAGGAACACTCCCAGTTTATAGCATATATACTCCCTCTCTAAAACAAACACACAGCCTATATAAGTATTTTGATGACCCAATTTTGATGAAATTTGATCTGCACCTGTCTAAGATCGTGGCCGAGGGATCCTTTTCAGTTTAATGTATTTTTTGATTGGTAGAAAATTACTTAAGAATAATTCAAAATTCGTGTTTTTGATTAGTCGGTCAAGCGCCGAGAGCTCATTTTTCAATCTATAACAGTATATAGGAATTGATAAGAATGTTGGGAAATAGATCTTTGAGGGTTCTTTGGCATGAAATTACAATTAGCAGAAAATTACAGCTATCTTTGACTGAATTTCGATCGATTTGGCTCCAATCCCAGTTACTGACGGATAATTCTGAAATTTAGTTACTTTTGTTTAAAACAACGTTACTTAAACATTTTTTGTTCAGAATTTCGTTATTATGGCCGTTCTTTTTAAAAAAGTGCTCCAAATGAGAGACCACGTCGGAACTCAAAACGCATTTGGGAAACTGAATTTTAATAAAATCACAAAAAAAGAACGAAAATTTGAAACTGGATGAGAAAGTTAATTGCGGATATTGTAGGGCTAGCAAGTAGGTAGGTATGGTGAGGGTGTGGAAGGTTCCTGCGTACAACGCTTCTGAACAATCTGAACCCTCGTCAGATGAGAGCGAGTGGTTTCTGAACCAAACAACATTTTCTGGTTTTATTGCCGTCTGCCGTCTATGAAAGGCGAGGGTGGTCATTGTACAACCCCGCTATTTTTGGAAAAGGACCTTGGAACTTGCTAATGCTAATACGTCGGGGCGTGTAGCACACATCTTAGAAGAGTACGTATATGAATATGTCACGGTCACTCTATCCTCGTCTTCTTAGTATTTCCACCCCACTGAACGAATTGATGAGCATAAAAAATCTGTTTGCAACCTTGCTATTGTTGTCATGAGTCCACGATTCTGGCTAGTGTCTGTCTATGCAGGCATTGCAGACACGACACATGACTCGACAACAATCTACATTGAAACTTAAAAATTATGGGTTGTCGGTGAAGAAAATACTGTTTCGTATCAAGCGTTGTATTCAGTTAATTTACACTTACACTTATCAAGTCAGAACCTTCAAAGTTCACGGTTGTGTTCCCAGTTAGATGCTCTAGGATGCTCTTTATTATTTTTGAGGTGGGCCAAAAATTGCGCCTGCTGTGGTGAAAAATGGCAAAAAATTGTGTTTTTTGACAGTTATGAAGGGCTGGAGGCTATGCTTATCAAGTTGAAACATTGAAAATTTGCAGAAGTGTTTTTGAATTAATGCTTTTAGGACATCTTTAACCATTTGGTTAACTTGGCCCAGTTTTGGCCAAAACGTATTGGTAGTCACTCCGGTGGCACTTTTTCTTTTCATTTCAATTAAAATTGGGAAGGAGGTGTACTTTAACCTAGTTTGAAGTTTTACCGAACGAAATTTATCCAACATAATAATTATGGCCAATATTGGCATTATCGTAGGAAAATATTCCAAAAAAAAATAGACGACACTTCACTGTTTGACGGATATGTTTGACATTCAGTATGAAGGTGCCTAAAAGTATCGTCCAATGTGTGGCAAAATATTTTTCAGAAAAGTTAAAATTCTGGCCAAGAAAAATTATTCACGTAAAAAAAAAATCAAAATTTTCGATACCGCTGGTGTAAAAATTGCGAGAGAGTCAAGTGCGACCATTGTCGGACCCTTTATTTATTTTTGCGATGGCGCAAGGGTAGGGCGGAGGTGAATAAATAAAGGGTTCGACAATGGTCGCACTTAACTTTCTCGCAATTTTTATCGATTTTTTTTTTTTTTTTTTTTTTACGTGAATAATTGTCAGAATTTTAACTTTTTCTAAAAAGTATTTTGCCTCACACTGGACGATACTTTTAGGCACCTGCATACCGAATTTAAAACATATCCGTCAAACAGTGAAGTGTCGTTCGACGCGCAAAGTATATGTTTTCTATTTTGCATGTCACCGTCTTAATTTTTAAGTAAATGAAAATCTATTGAAAATGCTCTTGAAGCATCTATCTTAGACCACTTTCACCAATTTTGAAGAAAATCTGTCGATTAGGGTTGCTGCGAATCCGTCTTAACCAATCAAAAATGTGATTTCCATTTTTGGAAAATTTTTCTTACGATAATGCCAATATTGGCCCAAATTTTTGGCCCATCTCAAAAAGAATAAAAATGATCATGTAGCATCTATTTGATAACACTATTGCGAAATTACAAGGATCTAACTTAATAACTGTAGTGCCAAATCCGTCTTGACCAATCAAATACGAGATTCTAGTTTTTTTTTCCTATTTTTGACTTTATTTTGCCTATATTGGCCGCAATTTTGAATTGATTGAATATTTCTTCGACAAACCTTTAAGTAATGTTATTAAGCACAAGTTTATGGATTTTTGTGAAATTCCGGCTAATACTGTTCATGGGGCCAAGATTTTCACGTATGGGCCAATTTTGGCCCAAATTTTTGGCCCATCTTCAAAACAATAAAATTGATCCTGGAGCATCTATCTGGGAACACGACTGCAAAATTTGAAGGTTCTAACTTTATTACCGTACCGTGAAATGCGTCTTGAGTAGACAAAAACACGATTTTGAATCTTTTTTGACACCTTTTTGACAATAGTGGGCGCAATTTTTGAGTAATCAAAATTATATTAAACATATATCTCGGAACTGATTTTAGACATCTATATTCCAAATTTGAGCCAAATCGGTTGACTGGTGTGACCTGTAGCCGCGCTACAGACAAACGTACGTACGGACGGACGGACGTACGTACGTACGTCGGACGGACATGACCTAAAAACCATTTTTTTGGTATCTAAGACCTCTGAAACGCCTTTTGCAATGAAAATCTCAAAATCGAAATTTCGCACGATAACATAACTTTCTCAGCCCATGTATTACATACGGGCGAGAAAGTAAAAATACATGCCGAACGGCGGTTATGGATATGCTCGAGAAGTGTTGGCACTGATAATTAACAATATGTCATTGTATTTGTAATGCAGAGCGGCGCGAAGCGCCGGCAAGGCGGCTAGTATCCCTATAATATTTATCAAGGTGGAATTTAGAGTTTCTCCAAAAATAAATGTTTACCGCCCGTAACGCTAACCTGATTGGTAGTATTGCATCATTAGCTGAACATTTATTTAGTATAATCAGTACCTACATCTGACTTCTGAACCAGAGCCTTGAAATTTGAAATACATCGAGATTGAAGGCTGTTTACTGCGCTTTTTCTACTCAAAAACGTGTAAAGCGGGCTGGTAACGGCCACTCCCTCGCCCCTTTGTGCCTCGCAGGTAGGTTAGCGTGCCTCCAGGCCATGGCATCTTCCGTGCATTACAGTAGCCGTACCAGCCCCTGTATGTTTAGCTTATGTTAGTTAGGTATTTGTATTTTAACTTTTAGATTGGTGAACTTTAGTTGTATTTTAAATATATTTGGTAAACCTGTCTCCAACTGCAAACAAGCGGTACGACACGGTCGGACAAAACTTTACCTGCTTATTTGCGTGATTCCTAGAAATAAACCCTTGGTTAAATGATTAGAGACGGAAAAACTTTTTGACGCAAGGAATGGCCCCAGAATGTTCCCCCGAGTACTTAGAGACCCCACACGACGTACTTCGGCAACCACCCAAAACTACCCCCTAAAAGTAGGTGGGGTGGTTGGGGAAGCTTGGAAAAACTTTTGGACAAAATAAATTGCCTCAGAACGATTCCCCGAGCATTTTGATACCCCATACAACGTACTTTGGAAAGTAACCAAAACTCCCCCCATAAGGGGGGGGGAGTGGCGAAAAAATATTTTGACCAAATAAATTGCCTCAGAACGATCTCCCGATCATTTTGAGCACACACAACCCATATTTCGCAAACCACTCAAATCTACCCCCCTTAGGGGGTGGGGTGCTTGGATACGTTCAGAAAAACGTTTCGATAGAAAAAAATTGCTTCACAACGTTCCCCCGAACAGTTTGAGACCCCATAAGCCGCACTTTAATAGTCACTCAAAATTATCCCCCCCCCCCCACGAGGGAGGGGGGAGGCTCGAATTGGGCCATATCCCATTAGTGACGAGTATGACCGTTGTCACGTGTCATATCCAGAACTACTCATATACCACAAACAACTGAATCCACTGATTTCATCCTTTTACAGGTCCAGGAGGGACTTCCCCCTTTCCAGGGAGTTATGCGGGGGTAGTGGGTGGTATCATTGGATTTGTAATTTTTTGTTCTGTAATTGCCCAAAATTTGATCAAAATCGTTAGAGCCGATTTTGAGCAAATATTTTTTTTCTACTTTTTGGGGGAGTTTTGGGGGGTAACCCCCCTTAATTTTAAAGGGGGGAAACTGGGCTTCCGGATTCTGATTTCTTCCAATTTTAGAAAGGTCACATACATACGTACTGACACGGAGTACCTGACCTCTCCTAAAAATTCCTGTGGGCAAACTTTTCGTCGGAGGAAAAAAGTGAGATGGTTTTCACATTCCGAAGGAATGGACGTTTCCGAAATGTATATGCAAGTTTCAGTCGCTTTTGTGGTTTGGGAGCAATGACGGTTCAATGCTGAGGTTTGCCGAAAATTGGCCCGCACGAATACAATACTTAACCTTACGTATGCTCCGTATACAGGTAAAGTAAAAATGGATTGTCTCTTAAAACATGTCCCCACTGCGGCCGAACCACGTGAACAGAGGCAAACTATTCCATTTGTAAAATTCCGAAATACCTGCTTAACCATTATCTCTAGGCACATTAATATTCCTGTTGAACCGAAGTCGTTGTCCGTTGGAGATAAGAACACTAACGTTATTGAGTATTCCACATTACTGTATATCTATCATTTTCACTTCCTTGTGAACACGCTAGGAGCCGTATTTTTGAAAAATAATTGGTTTTGACTATATAATAAAATATAAGGGACTAAAATCTCGGTCGAGTTCGTTAATGGGGGAAATCGGACGAAGGGGGGGGGGGGGGGGGGGGAAATGGGGGGACTTTTTCGAAATCTGGTTTTTTGGCCATAACTCCCTTAATATTGCAACTAATGAAACGTGGTTTTCTCTGAGGGTTGTCTAACAGTACTACCTACAACTTTTCTTTGTAACGTTTTTTGATCCCACCCCTAATGGTTGAAAAAGGGTGTAAAAACAGGGTTTTGCACACACAAAAATCATAACTTGTGTCCTAGGGGTGTTATCGAGTTCTTTTGTTTTGTATTGCATTTGACTTAATATTACCTACAACTTTTGTCTGAAAAAGGTTTTCGTCCGACGCACCGTTTAGGCAGGGGGTGGGGGGTTGAATTTTCAAAACGTCATAACTCACTTATTTAGTGAGATATTGAGTTTATTCTTTTTGCTATGAGTTTCTATTAATAATATCTACAACTTTTGTCTGAAAATGTTTTTTGTAAAATCACTTTCATTTTCTCTTTAAGGGGGGAGGGGGGGGGGTGAAATTTCAAAACTCAATTCCTCCGTTGTTATTGTAGAGAATGCATTTGGGTCAACTGAAAATCTTCTTAACAGTCTTTCTCAATGATTTTAGACTGCTTTTAGTGGATGGAAGTAATCTTCGAAATCTACCTACCCATTTCGGGGCTGCCGAAAGGGATTTTTAGGTAGATTTCGAAGAAAAATCTACATTTTTTGTCAAAAAATTGAAAATGAGTTGAGAATGAGAAACCACGTTTTGGATGGTTGGAACGCATTTGGTAGTACAGTAAATGAGTGACGGTCATGAGATTTGGTATGAGTGATCTCAGATAGATGTTTTCAACCGGTTTTGGATTGCTTAAAAATTACGCCCGCAAAAAAAATCTCAAAACAAAATCTCTCTAAAAAACGAAAATTTCATATGAGAGGAGAAAGTTAAATGCGACTGTTGTCGGATCCTTTACTCTTTAAATAATTAGGTTTGGGTATCTACGCAATTAGGTATAGGTACGTTCAGTGCCAAGAAATTTCGTACACAGCCACGCGTCTCCGTCGAGTCAGCTGGCAGCCCAGGTCATCGTGAGTGAACACGATAGGGACCTATAGTTTAAGGTGTAGGTACTATAAACCACTGTCCAAGTATTAGCCTCATAGTTTAGTTCTAAAGTACCTACCTACCAACCTACCTGGATGCTATCTACGGTTACTCTATTCGCCATGTAAGAAGCATCAGTGCACTGTTTCTACGAAATGCGACCTGGGCCACAGTGCACCAACACTATAAGCCCGTTGCAATAGAAATAAGTGCGGATCAGTTAAGCTAAATAGGTCGAATCCATTTCTTGTCGACACAGCAGACGTAATTTCAAATAAGTAGGTACCTACATACAACTGAAAAAAATGTAACTTCCTATTTAAGTGGACGACATCCATAGCTGGGGGACTTAGGACGTTGCTTCGCTTTTAGTTTTGGAGGAAATTCCACGAAAAAATTACATAAATTTAAGAAAATGTATAGCTAGTTCACTTTGCTGGTAAAATTGTGAAATTCATCCCCCTTGAGAAGTTAGGGGGTGAAAAGTAGATTTTTTTCTCTTAGAAATCTTGCTGCTCCCAGAATTTTACGAATCTTGATACGATTCGTGGAGTACGTGCGTATAAAGTGGATTTGGTGTGACACTTGTCGCCAAAATAAAAGAAACCCTGATGCCATTGACGCAGGGGTGGTTTACACCCTCCCAGGTATTACGGCCTCTACAGCCTAGGCATTTATCCTTACGAGGGTGAAAAAAACGATTTTAATTTGCCAAAAGATATTGTAATGGAATGTGGTAGTTATTTAAATTATAAATGTACGCCAAACTATTTTTAAAAAATATTGAAATTCGCTTCGGATATTGTAACGAGGCGTTGCAACATGAATATATGCCGTTCTAATTCTAAGCGGGTGGAGCTGACGAGGCAATCAACTATCACGCTCGCTGGGTCTTGCATACTTAGCTTATGCCGCATAAGTCATTGGATGGACTCCACGCAACAACGCACTAACTAGCCAGAAATTAGTTGGAGGGAGTGGATGTCGTCCACTTAAAAAATCCTGACCTAACCTAACCTAAGCTAACCTAACCTAACCTAACCTATCCTAACAAAAAGGTGTTATACCTGAAAAGTGCGCTGAAGTTCAACTGTGGCATAGTTGTAATTTTGCAGGAGTAAGCCAGCTTGGGGGACTTCGTCCCTGTGAGATCTTAAGAAGAGAGCGATGTGTGTCAATGCTCAGGGTGAGTTTGCGCAGGGTGACAATGCTCAAGGATCCTTTGGCTGTGGCAGTTTGGAAGTGGGTGAAATTGATACAGAGCCCTTTTAGGGAACTTCGTTCAGTAAAACTCTTTCCACAATGCAAACAGGAGAACGGCCTTTCTCCTGTATGAGTTCTCATATGATTTTTAAGGTCAGAACTTTTAAAAAAAGTCTTCCCACAATCCAAACAGGGGAACGGCCTTTCTCCTGTATGAGTTCTCATATGACGATTTAGATAACATAACAGAGTAAACCCCTTTCCACACTCAAAACAGGAGAACGGCCTTTCTCCTGTATGAGTTCTCATATGACCTTTAAGGAAAATACTTCTCAGAAAAGTCTTTCCACACTCCTTACATGAGAAGGGTCTTTCTCCTATATGAGCCATCACATGCTGTCGTAGGTAACATTTAAAAGGAAACCTTCGGCCACACAATTCACAAAACAATCCCTTGTCAACCGATGGTTTCAGAAGTTTCTTGGTGTTACTGTGTCAGGTGTCAGGTGTTACTGCGGCTGTGAAGCTGTATGACAGGTCTTGTTCTGGCTCGTAAGTGACCTTAAAGTGACATCTAGAGCCAAATTGAGACCAGGCATTGCTTTTCAGAGGCCCAGTGCAGCCTGACAGTGCTCTCAAGAGCCACAGTAAAACCTGTTATAGGTCTCCAAAGCCACTGTGAGACCTGATATAGCTTTCCGGAGCCACAGTGCAACCACTCATCGCTCTCCAGAGCCAAAATGAAACTTGTCACTGTTCTCCAGAGGCACTGTGCAACGTGTCATCAATCTCCAGAGCCGAAATGAGACCTGGCATGGCTTTTCAGAGGCACAGTGCAGCCTGCCATCGCTCTGTAGAGCCGAACTAAGACCTGGCATGGCTTTCCAGAGCCACAGTGTAACCTGACAGGGCTCTCCAGAGCCAAGATGAGACCAGACATACCTCGCCGGCGACCTGCTATACATTTCCGAGGCCATAGGGGGACCTGACAATGCTCTCAGGAGCCGAAATAAGATCTGTCACTGCTTTCCAGTGCCTGGGTGAAACCTTTCAGTGCTTTCCTAAGCTAGAGTCAGACTTAATGCTCTTAAGAGCATTAGTTAAGAGCATTAGTGAACCTGTTATTGCTCCTTAAGGGCCAGTTTAGGCTATGTTTCTGCCCTGGAGAGTAGTATAAGGTCACACACCCTGCCAAAGGAGAAGCTGTAGACTGGTAGGGGAGTACAGGATTGTAATTTTCGGTCAAGTTAGCGTTCTGGACGCTTTTATTACGTTTTGTACCACTGATTCGTCCCATTTACGGAACAGTAGTAGTGTTTATATAGATGAAAATACCAAAATTTGAAGAAATTCCTTACGGTATGCCCGATAGCCATATAGGATTTTTACTAAATTTATATTGATCCATCAAGTGCAGTGCAAAATCATGAAGAATGTAGAATAAGACCATTTTCAGTTGTTTCCGACTCATTCCCTCCAATAATAACGGAGATATTGCGATATGGAATTTCAACCCCCACCCTTGACAGAAAGTGATTTCACGAACAACTTTTTTTGACAAAAGTTATAGACAATAATAACTCAATTTTAAAACAAAAAGAAATAAATTGATATCTTACCAACTGAGGGAGTTACGGCGTTTTGAAATTACAACCCTCCACCCCCTGCGATAAAGGTTACTTCGGACGAAAAACTTTACAAGACAAAAGTTGTAGATAATATTAAGACAAATTCATAGCAACAAGAAAAAACTCAATATCATACTTACTAAGCAAGTTCTGGGGTAACTTTTCGCCCATTTCGAAATTTGAGGGGTGATTTAAGGCCCAGAAGCCCCCCAATTTGGTGTCTTACTATAAGATTTGGAGTTTAACGGTGAATTTTTACTCTGATTGGTGTTTGTACCTTTTGGGCTGATTTTCGGCACAATTTGAGATACTTGCCAAATTTTGGATTGCGTCTTAAGGGTAGAAAGCCCCAACCGAAGTGCCTTATTTCTTGATTTTCATATACTAGGGTATGCCCCCTATCGTTCACAGGTGAAATTTATCGTCCCCTCGTTCGTCCTGACGAATTTTTCGAAATTTTCAACCCCGTCTTAAGGGATGAAAGCCCCAACCAAAGTGTCTTATTTTTTGATTTTTCTATACCTACTAGGGCGCGGCCCCTATCGTTTGCAGGTGAAATTTTTTATCCACTCGTTCGACAGATTTTTCCGGTCTCCACCGATTTTGGATTGCGTCTTAAGGGTAGAAAGCCCCAACCGAAGTGTCTTATTTCCTGGTTTTTATATACTGGGGCATGCCCCCTATCTTCTGAAGGTGAAATTTTTCGTCCTCCCGTTCGACAGATTTTTCCGAAAATTTCACGATTTAAAAAATTTGTAGCCCCCAAAAGCCCCAACGGCGGACAGTAAGACTCAGGTTTCCTGAAACTACCAGAGCCTCCCCATCGCTCCACAGGCTCAAACCTTTTCCTCCCCTTCGTCAAGAACAGACCCCGTGGGCCCCTGGTCTAACAGGACTTACCGTACTCTGCCTCTCGCCTCTCTCCACTCCCTGAAGGCATCCCCTGCTGCTCATCCCACTCCCACTCCTCCTTTACTGACTCTACATCTGCAACACCAATAACACACACATTAAATATGCAGATTGAAAGACGGCATCGAACCACAAAATAGGCCAGCTACTCACCGTACTCTTCCTTTATACAACTGTCCATGGTATTATGCAGCAAATTGCTGAACTCTATAAAATTTCGGTGACCTGGAGTATGACCATCGTGATTTTGCCCATTTGTAAACAAAAACACCATTTTAAGTTGGTAGCTCTGCATTACTTGGGGCCCTTCTTTTTTTGGTCCGTTTTCTTACAGTGAAGCAACATTGGTGAGTCTTTCGATTTGGGCCTTTACTGGGCAGTGGGCCCTGAGAAATTATTAGAAAATAGAAAATGGCTCCCAAAACAATGATGATGGATATAATTAATTGTTGGTTTTTTATATTTTATCCATTATGATTTACTCGGAAGAAGACAAAAGACATCTGCTGCTGGATATTTGTAAAATAAACCCCTCTCACCGGCAAATAACCATCTCGTGGCAAAATTGTGCTCAACCTTACACTCATCATCGGTTCGGTAGGTACTTAACCTCATTTATTTCTTCTTTTTCAAATCTTTCTTGACTATTTTAATGACAATTTTCTGATGAAACTATGTTGGATATTTATTTGCACTTAAATATTAATGAAAACTGCCATTTGAACGCAGCTGATTGAGGCAGGTATATAATTATAAGGAAAACTATATAGGTACCTACCTACCTTCCTACTTACCTAGACGCGTGGCTCTATATCTAGAGTAGAAAGTACCTAAGCTTTCTAACAGTAGCTGTGTGTTTTCTTTCAGGAAGTGACTGACTTGTGAATTGAAGAAAGAAAAATGACTGATGCAGCAAGGGATATCCATATCGTCTTTACGGCTCGAACCAGGGAAAGAAAAATGAAAATGCAAGAAACAATATAGCCGTTTTTTCTGCTTTCCTTTATACCTATATAGTTTACCATGAATCAATGATTTCGATTATTTATTCCACTGTGTAGCGGAGAGGTCTGGTGCATGTAGTAGACAGTTCGAGAATGGTGATTTTTAATGTCAAAAACAAGTCAAATCTATGCAAGTAGGCCATTGACCAATCAGAGGCCGGCAAGGTGGTTACGTAGCTATCGCATCTTATATATAGGCGCAACCAGCTTGGATTACGTGCCTGGCTGGGGGTGAAGCCAGGTCACACGGGCATAACGGTAAATAGGAGCCTGAGAACAGGGGCTGATCTATAGCTACCTGCCTTACAATATAATGAGAAATATTGTCTTAGGTATTATTGCTTTCGTGAAGGCTAAACAAAGTGTCCAACTCTCAGTCATTTGATTCGCGTGCGAATAGCACAATATTTTTAGTCAATGACGATATACCTATACCTACTAGTCTCATATTTAGTACCGTAGTTTTACCTACAAATAAGGTTAGGTACCTATACCTATTCAAGCCAACAAAAACTCTACTAATATCAGCGTGCTCAACTTAGATGTACTTAATTATATAAGTAATAAAGTACTAGGTACCTAATTAACACTTTTTCTTAAGCGCACCATACCTACCTACCTGTACCTACCTACTTAGCTATGAAAGAGTACCGCAGGGTAGGTAGGTATACTTCTACCTCCCATCTAATAGGCTTCTTATCCTCTATAGGTAGGTACCTGGTTTAAATAGGTACCTACTTAGTGGAATGCGCAAAGAAATTGTCTAGTATCTGAATTGAAGATAGGTACTCATAGGAATCATTGGAGCTGTTATAACCCTTTTACTGAATGGAGTCAATACCGAAGTTGCCCCAATAATAGTGCAAACCTTTTGCATACTTTTAAATAAAAAGGAGCAAGAACTGTGTCTTACCAATGCAGTCCAAGCTAATGCTACGGCTCCTACCAGGCCATGGCTCTAGTCACTGAGTTAATAGGTGAGTCTAGGAAGATTACTTAGCAGTTACTTAATCACTCTCATATACGTTTTCAGAGCCTTCAACTGTTACAAAATTTGATTATTCAACATCCTAATCACACGGATAAACGTGAAAAACTTAAGAATCGAATTTTATTCAGATTTGAAATAATTTGAAAATATTTATGCGGGAAAAAAAGACGTGGCTGTAGATAAATATCATTGTCTACTTGTACGTAGATGTGTTTTTAACATTAAAAGGTAGGAAATTCAACTTTATTTCTAAATTAGAACTTAAATATAAGTGAAATTGATATGTAGAATTAATATGAACTATCAAATACGGATATGTACGTTTTTATAGCCGATTTTGGGACGAATTCCTTGATTTAATGTCCATTGGTTTTCGTCCTTTGTAATATAGCCCCAGTGTAAGATGACAGGGTAGTAGTAATTATTTTCATTTCAAAATCTATCATCTAAGGACTATTTTTCAATCAATTGAAATTTTAAAATTCACAAGTACCCACCTAATTTATTGAAAACAACATTAAAAATACCAGGATAAATAATTTTATTTATTATATTTTACATTATATTAATTATCTAGTTACCTACCTACATTTGTAGGTGCGAGAGCACACTACTTGAAATTTAATGAGATATTAAAAAACAAAACAAAAATGGCCGGATCCAGATCATTTTATATTTTTATTTTATGTTTTTGGAGATTTTTATATTTCTAGCTGTTTAAAGGTCATAGCTAAGTGATGTCATGACATCGACTAATCAGTGAGAAGCCGCTGAAGGTATGTAGGTAGCTAGGATCGACCTACAGGTACTTACATAACATGATATTGTTATTCCAAAAGTAAGTAGTCTAGACCCTTGCAAAGATAGTACCTACAAGCCTCCTATGAAGGATAATTTATCTAATATATTGGTCACCTATAGCGAGCGTGTGTTTTTTCACCTATGATGGAATCACCTGCGCGATGGTCAACCAATTCTTAAAACAGGTTACCTACCTAACTTCCTATTTCATTTGATGATTGAATTCTGTTGCAGGAAGAATATCTAAGCATCGGACGTTTCAAGAACAGAAGTTGACGGGGTTGGCTTTCTATTTCCGGGGAGCGTCGAAATAGAATGGGAGAATAATTCAAAACCAACACCTAGCGGCAACCTTTACCTAGCTGCTGGCACAAACTTATGTACCTACCTACCTACCTACTGCTCTTTTATTTTAATAAATACAATAAATAGGTTAGGCACGTTTGACTTGTTGACTGTTGAAACGTTGTGCATATAAAAACCCTTAGAATTTTTTGTTCTTCCAAGAAATACATTACTTAGTCAGTATTACCTATGATTAGTTAGGTACCTACCTAGGTCCTACGTAGGTACGTAAATTTGTTGGTACCTATAGGAACTTGGTAGGTTTGTAGAAAGTAGAAAATAATAACAATGTTAATAGGTAGGTAGGTACCTAGTTTATCCAGTTTCTATTTGTTGCCTACCATATCTGACCCCTACTATTGTTAAAATTTAACCATTTTTGCCTACTTTAGTAACTGATTCGAATCAGACTCATTTTTGTTGAATATTCTTTGTGAAAATAGTCCAACTTGAAAGGAATTTATTTTGTAAACAAACATTTTACGCCATTTTTTGTTATTATTCCTTTGGGAAGATAGCCACTGTGAATTTGACCACGACTAGGCCCCAAAAATGCCTGGAAAGTTAAGAAATCGGAGAAAAAAACAAGAAAATGGCGCGTGGGCATAATCATGTAAACAAAGGATGGTCATAATCCGAATGGCACTATTCACAGTGGTCATACTGTATAGACCCTAAAATCTATATTAATAAAAACGCTAGCAGCCATCTTGGATTTTGGCCGGCGCCATTACTGTCCCATTTTTTGATTCTTTTTTGGAACGCATAAACCGAGAACTGCTGACGATGCGTTAGACACTAATAAAGTAAAATGGAATTATTAAGCAAAACATTACGAAAACGTAAAAAAGTAAATGAAAAATTAAGAAGCGTGTGACGAATTTGAACTTTCCGCAAAAAAAACGTGGCAACAGACATGAAGTCGATTAATCGATTGACACGGCAGGAGCGAAAGAGCAAAATAAACATAGTCGCCGTAAATCTAATCATAAACCGAATAGACAACCATTGTATTTTATTACTAACTTCCAATTTTTATAATTTAGATCTATATTAATAAAAACACCTAGAGTATCTACTCAATTCCTCGAGAACAATCTAGAACTTTGAGGCAGACATCTTGGATTTTGATCGGCTGTCTCATTTTTTGATTCTTTTTTGGAACAAATAAACCCGGAACGGCTCACAGTACGTTACAAACTAATAAAATAAACTGGAATTATTAAGCGAAACATTACGAAAAGGAAAGGAAGTAAGTGATAGATTAGGACGCGTGTGACGAATTTGAAACCTGGTTGGCGCCAGAGAATTGGGTGGAGCAAATGCCAGTACGTGTGATCTAAGTTGAGCAAAAATTGTGCGTAGCAAAGTGAATTTTTTCGCGCCAAAATTTAAAAAAATGTAACACTATTTTTTATACTTTCGCACCCAAGAGTGCCCTAAAATGCAGCATCGTCACGTGATCTTCTGGCAGCATTTGATCTACCTAAGCTGAAATTTAACCTTAACCTAAACCTAAACGATTGCTTGTGGGCGCAAATAGGAACTGCTGCATCGCAATGAAATGTTTTGCAGGTTGTAGGGGGTGCCAAATGGAGTTGAACTGGTAAGCGATTGCTGCCCGCAACTACTGAGTAAGCAATGCAAAAATGTTGTGTCGTGCAATTTATTGAGCTAGGCAGATGGTATTAGCACGGTAAAGTGCCCTAATGGCCCAAATGACGAAAACGGTGCCAAAGTAGGTAGGTACCTATATAGCCATATTAGAAAAAAAAAATACTGAGACTTTCCATTTATTATTGAGCCACGCGGACGGCAGTCGCTGGATATATTTAGTGCCCCGATACCTTTGATGATAGCATGTCGTTTTATTTTGCACCGATCGTTGTGTGTGATGGACACAGGATGCAGTCAATGAAGAATCTGCGGGGGGAAATGTAAATAGGTACGCGGTAGGTAGGGGCGTAGGGAGAATGAAAATTGTTCCGGACTTTTCATTTTTTATTGAGGTAATCGGTCGGAAGTCATAGGGCATAGCGGCCCAATGATCCCAATGACGAATATGTCAAATTAGCCAGAGCCGTAGGTAGCCGTAGAGTTGCGCACATTCTGTTCATTAACAGGCCATCTTGGTATACCTACAGCAGATGCATTTTACAGGTGGTGCTAATAAAGAGTAGGTATGTGACAAAAATAACAGGAAGTACCTACGCGTAAACCAGGGGCGTAGCCGGGATGAAAAACTTCTTTTATTGACATAGCCGGATTGAAGTAGGAGGGTGCAGTGCCTTAACGGGTCCAATGACAGATAATTTGCAAATTTTGACTTAGCCAGGGCCTTAGCCACGACTAAAGAATCTTGTACAAATGATGTTGTTTACTTACCGGTCGTTACGATTGTAGCGCAGTGGTCTCTACTATAAAGTACTAATGGTACCTACTGATAAGGTACTAACGCAGAATATGTGAATAGTAACCGAATTGACGTGTTCACCAGGGGCGTAGCCACGATGGAAAAATTTCCGATACCTATTTCATTTATTGACATGGCCGGACGTGACTCGGAGGGTATAGCGCCCCAATGGCCCCAATGACGAATCTATATGATAAGAAAATGTGCAAATTCATGTTACCTAGGGCCGAACCCAGGATAACGGAAAAAAGGGCCAACACCTTCTGCCTCTTCACACCGGTCACCATCTTACTCATGGGCTGCAATGTCTGGGGTGTAGGTAGGTACCAGTGTTGAACATGAGCAGGAAATGGAAACACACAGGGACATAGCCAGGATGGGAATGTTCCAGCTTTTCATTTACAGAGGCGAGCGGATGGCAGTTAAGGCCGTAATGGCCCCGGTGATATTTTTTTTGTTGCGAAATAGGAAACAATCCAATTAGCCAGGGACGTGACCAGGATTGTCAAATTTCGTTCGACACTTCCTTCATAGACCTTTTTTAATTTTCACATGTGCGCTACACAGGGGGTAGTAATGGAACGTGTGAAACCTTCCGGAAATGTGCGTTAACCAGTGACGTTTCAAGGATAGGAAATAACATTAGTTAAATGTTCCATTTTTGAGCCAAGCAAACAGCAGTCGCAATATACGCCGTATCCAGGATATTGAAAAATTGTCGCCCTGGCCGAACCAATGATGGGAAAATGTTTAAACTTGTAAGGTTTAAAGAAGGATTTCGCTATATTATCACCTAGGTCGAACCAACAGTGGGAAAATTTCCCTACCAGGCAGTTTTGTTCCTCATACACTCAAAGAAAGGTCTATGGAAGGATTTAGCTGCATTCAGAGGCGAATCCAGGATATCACTAAATTGTAACCCAGGCCGAACTTATAGTTGGAAAATTGTCATACTTGGCTGTTTTGTTCGTCATACACTCAAAGTAAGGTTTAAGGAAAATATTTCACCGCAATCAATGGCGTATCCAAGATATCTAAAAAAAATATATATATATATATATATAGGTATATATAGCTCAAATCAAACTAACAACGGGAATATTTCAATTCACAGCAGCACTATTTCTAATGCACTAAAAACACGCTCTAAGGCACGATTTCACCACATTCAGTGCCGTATCCAGGATGTTTCCAACAATCGTCCAGGCAGCGATCTGACGTTTGGCACAGTGGTATGTTGTGTTACATTAACTAACATGGCGCTGTTGACTTGCTCCGACAGCGCTCAGTACCGGCACTGGGATATTCCAGTGGGGCCAAACAATGACCGTGACGGTCGGACTAAGGTTTTTGGCGTTATGTGGTCGGAGTCATTTACAACGGTGGGATCACTAGGCGGTGAATACAGAGCGACAGCGATAACTCTTCAGTGGAGAGGACGACTATCAGGTCTGGTGCTGTTCACCTGCTCACAAGCGGATCTAGGATATACAAGTAGGGTGTTGTATGGAAGTGAAAGCGGGGCGCGAACGAAGAGTCACTTGAGCAGGGTGAACGCGACGCAAATGTAGTGTCTCAGGAGAATAGCCGAAAAGACCAGGCATGACCGCGTACGGAATGACAGAATCCATGAAGACCTCCAGGTACCAGCAGTACGCCGTAGGATACAAGAGCGGCAACTCCCGTTGTTCGGGCATGTAGATCGGATGCCAGAGGAGCGTGGACCACGGCAGTTCCTAGAAGCGACACCCCAAGGCCGGCATCCTAGAGGCCGTCCACAGACGACGTGGGAGCAAGTTGTGACCCTGGTGGCGGAACGAAAGAGAAAGACGATGCGTCACCTACGAAGACTCTCTCAATGAACAAGACTACTTCTAAAGACTTTGTCCGATTCCTCCCCCTAACACCCTGAAAGGGTAGAATAGGGTAGAAGAAGAAGAAACAGGTTCTTAACAGGTCTTAACCATCAGGTGCTGTTGGAGTGCTCAGAAGCGGATCTAGGATATACAACTGGGGTCTAATACTAGGCCTCATTTCCTTAGCGTAACGCGCAGCCATTCACAAGATCGGTGTATCGCAACAAAAACAACAGAGTACGTTTCAACTTATTTCCAACAGAAAGCAAATGGCATATAGTTGATACAAGGTTTACGCACCTATACGAAAACTCTTTTACCTTGATCGTGGTACAAACCAAATCATTACATATTATGATGGTAATATCACTACATAACTATTACTTACCTTTTGTATGATACAAAGCAAATTATTGCATATGATGGTAGGTAATCTAACTACATAATTCCTAGGTAGCTACTATCCTCCCCCAGTATTCAACTAGATAGGTAGCAACTTCTTCAAATTTACGTTGGGTTACGTAAACCATCAGTAAAAAGTGTCGACAATATGATGTTCCAATTTTTGTATACATTTACCACTTATCTAAAACAACCTACTCAAATTGGTCACCTAACCAGACCTGTTAAATTTTCAATGTCGCGCAACGGGTCGCTATCATGGAAACCATAAGTAAAAAGTACCAACAACATGATTTTGCAATTTTTGTATAGATTTACGGTTTATCGCTTACCTACTTAAAATAACCTACTCAAATACCTACTCCCCACGATTAACTGTTTCAATTTCTGTAAAGATTTACCACTTACTTAAAACAACCTACTGAAATACTACCCATGATTAAAAACCAATTATATACGTGTCTTGAATTATTCTTTAGGTATTTGTTGTATATAGGTATGTCATAAAACCTCCTTCCTCATTCCACAATCTACACGTCATTTCTTCATGTACGTACTACATATTTCCAGTACATAGCATACCTTACCGCAACCCTGGATTCACACGAAATTATGTATGTAGGTATGATAGTAACAAGAGGCTAAAAATACGTCGACAACGGGAAAAGGACATTAGGCCACTATCAGCTTTCTCACACAGACTGCAAAAGGTGAAACATACTGCTGTTGAAAACGTTGAAGAGCGTTAGCGCCAAGAAGGTATTACGAAATATACCGCAATTACTTCCAAGTTATAACATCTCTCGTATAATCGCATTAATGTGACTGTCTGCCACCGGTGGAAACATCTAACTTCAATTCACCAACAACATTACCTACATTTCCGTCACTTTTTTCTTTCCAAACCTGCATTTGCACAAAAAAGAATCGCAGTAGACCTACTGAATATCCTACCGTCTTTTCCCTCTCACCAACGGTCAAATGAACGGCGGCAAAGGAGCGCGGCGGTGGACCAATACTAGACGCCGAGCGGCGCGAAGCGCCGCGAGGCGGCTAGTTTCCAAATTAACCCATGCCGGCGTTGATCAACAGAAGCGACGCCATGTTTTTTCTGAAATTTTGTCACTTCAAGGGCCCCGAAAAAATTTCGCGGGAGTTTCGAATGTCTCTGAATAATTATTTTCATTAGTGTTGGTGGTCTGATTAACGACACCGTACCGTATCGAAGTTGGCTGTAGGTGCACACTCAAACAGCTACTTATTTAATGAGCAGAATGTACAATAGGTACTAAGTAACAAAAGACTAGGTAAGATTTCCAGGGAGATTGAAAAAAAGAAAGCATTTAATTTACTTTCGAGACCTTATCCTACAAAACATTTCACATCTGTGGCATTAAATAATAATAAGAAAGCAGAAAAAAGTACAATAAAGTACAAATTATCATGACGTCCTACTGAACAACACATTTTCCTAAGCTCTCATACAGAACAGCTATTAGCCACCCAGCCACCTATCCACGGAAAAAAACCAGGCACTGAATATAGGTAGGTAGGTACCTAAATACCTACCTACTTTCCTGCGTCGCGACAAGATCGAGGCGCACGGGCATCCGGAGTCAGACACTTCCGCGGCGCAACGCGGTTACGTGGACTCTGAGAATTGACGAGACAATGCTTATTTTTCTCACTTCACACAAGTGAAAGGTCTTAGTCATATGAGCTTTAAGGTTATGTACCTGAGTATACCTCTTCCCACACACTTTACATCAGAACTATCTCCGCCCTTCAACTTCGCGAATCACCATATGGGATTTAAGGAGAGCACTTGAGAAAGGCCGCTCTCGTGTGTGAATTCTCACATGATATTTCAGGTTCCCTAACAGAGCGAAAGCCCTCCCACACTTCTCACACTAGAAAGGTCTTTCTGTGTGGTGAGTTTTCACATGAAATTTCAGGTTACTTATATGAGCAAAACTTTTCCCACACTCCTTGCAGCGGTAGGGTCTTTCACCCGTGTGAGTTCTCACATGAGCTTTTAGGGCACTTCGTTCAGTAAAACTCTTTCCACAATGCAAACAGGAGAACGGCCTTTCTCCTGTATGAGTTCTCATATGATTTTTAAGGTGAATACTTCTGAGAAAAGTCTTTCCACACTCAATACAGGAGAACGGCCTTTCTCCTGTATGAGTTCTCATATGAATATTTAGATAACATAACAGAGTAAACCTCTTTCCACACTCAATACAGGAGAACGGCTTTTCTCCTGTATGAGTACTCATATGATATTTAAGGTGAATACTTCTCAGAAAAGGCTTTCCGCACTCCTTACATGAGAAGGGTCTTTCTCCTATATGAGCCATCACATGCTGTCGTAGGTAATATTTAAAAGGAAACCTTCGACCACACAATTCACAAAACAATCCCTTGTCAACCGATGGTTTCAGAAGTGTCTTGGTGCAGCTGCTGGTGCTGGGTTCAGGTGACGTAGCAGGGCTGTGAGAAGTACCACCTGTCTCTATGCTGGTGGCTGTGAGAAGTACCACCTGTCTCTATGCTGGTCGCCCATGTGTCATCACGCTTCACTCCACGCACTGAAGGCATCCCCTGGGGCTCATCCCACTCCTCCTTCACAGGGTCTACACCTGCAACACCAACAACAGAGTTACCACAGTACAACTAAACATAGTATACCCAAGCCGCGGCCCAAATTCGTCTGCTTTCGCGCATGACGTCAGCAACCACACGCGGCCGGGGCTGGCTATGCTGAGCTTGTAGGGAATGTCGAGTTTTTTTTAGCTTTTTCTGTCTGGTTCTTGTACTTAAACCTTTGTGCGTGATTGAAAGGTGTTCAACGTGAAACAGGATTTTTCTGGCTAGGCGGCTAAGGTGGCAAAAATTTCCCAAATCTCCAAAAATATTGGAAAAATGGCCAAAGGCTTTTTCATGGGGTGAAATGAAAGTGATTTTAGAAAAAACTTTTTCAGACAAAAGTTGTAGAAAATATTAATAAAAACTCAAAACAAAAAGAAAAAACTTGATAGCTCACCAAATAAGTGAGTTATGGCGTTTTAAATATTTATCACCCCACCCCCTGCGAACGGTGCGTCGGCCGAAAAACATTTTTATACAAAAGTTGTAGGTGATATTAAATCACATTCATAGCAAAGAGAAATAACTCAATCTCATACCTACTAACGACGTTATGATTTTTTTGTTCACTAACCACGGGTTTTTCAACCCCCTAAGGGTGTGATAAAAAAATGTTTTAGACAAAAGTTGTAGGAACCACTGTTAGACAACTAAGGAAAGAATAATAATTTCACTATTTTCAATATTAAGGGGGTAATGGCCAAATTTTAATGTTTCTAAAAACCCTCCCCATTTCTACCCCCTTTGTCCCATTTCCCCATTTTACAAACTTAACCTAGACTATGAGTTATCTTCTTGCTATGGATGCAGTAACAGCTTCTATTTGTAATTATAAATGCTTTAAAAAAAAATAGTAAAATGTTTTTAACACACGAACCCTATGGCGGGAAGCTCAATGTGTGGTTGATGACGTCACGGCATGGGTACGGCCGCCAAGACACATGCGCATGGGTATAAGAATAAGAAGTACTATGTCTGAGTAGACCAGGCTTATCCGATATCTCTACAGCAGCTGTCTGTCTTTCTAAACACAACCTAACATCACACAGGACTTACCGTACTCTGCCTCTCGCTTCTCTCCACTCCCTGAAGGCATCCCCTGCTGCTCCTCATCCCACTCCTCCTTTACTGCCTCTATATCTGCAACACCAATAACAGACACATTAAATATGCTCACAGTGCCAGGTGATACCTTCTCAGTATCGACCTGCTTGTCTCCCCACAGATTGCAAGGCGGCATCGAACCACAAAATAGGCCAGCGACTCACCGTACTCTTCCTTTATACAACTGTCCATGGTATTATGCAGCAAATTGCTGAACTTTATAAAATCCCCAAATGAACTCACGCCGGCGTTGATCAACAGAAGCGACGCCATGATTTTTTCTGAAATTTTGTCACTTCAAGGGCCCCGAAAAATTTTCGCGGTAGTTTCGAATGTGGTTAAGCTCTGTATTTATAATCTAGTGTCCATATTGGTGGTCTGATAAAAAAACACCGTACCGTACCGAAGGTGGCTGTAGGTGCACGCTCAAACAGCTAGTTATTTAATGAGCAGAATATGTACAATAGGTAGGTACTCAGTAACAAAAGACTAGGTAAGATTTCCAGGGAGATTGAAAAAAAAAACGTAGGTATTTAATTTACTTTCGAGACCTTATCCTGCAAAACTTTTCACATCTGTGGCATTAAATAATAATAAGAAAGCAGAAAAAAGTACAATAAAGTACAAATTATCATGACGTCCTACTAAACAACACATTTTCCAAAGCTCTCATATAGAACAGCTATTAGCCTGCCAATATTCAGTCCAGTGAACTAGTGAACTAGTGAACTAAAAGCGGGCTCAGCACCAGGCCCCGATGGTATAACTTCTGAAATTCTTAAGACCCACAAACTTCACTTAATAGAACCTCTAACATACCTTATAAACCTCTGTTTCTCCGAAGCAACTTTCCCAGACTGTTTAAAAGAGGCAACAGTAGTCCCATTATTCAAGAAAGGTGATGCTACTGACATGTGTAACTATCGGCCGATCTCCCTGACATCAAACCTGGCTAAAATTCTCGAAAAAACCATTAAAAAGAGGCTGATTTCATTTCTTGAGTCATCACGTTACTTCTCAGAAAATCAATTTGGCTTTCGCACGGGAAGGTGTACACAAGATGCTATCGCTAAACTTACTTCAATGTTGTATGAAGACCTGGACCTAGGTAAAAAGTCACTCTGTCTCTTTTTAGACCTGCAAAAAGCCTTTGACACTGTATCGCATAAACTTTTACTCGTAAAAATGGAAAATGCAGGTATCCGCGGTCATCCCCATCAGCTATTCCACTCCTACCTGACAAATCGAACTCAAAAAGTGAAGCTGGCAATAATATTGATGCGACCAGTTCCACCACGTATAGCAACGCTGCTCCAGTCACCTATGGAGTACCCCAAGGTACCTGTTTAGGGCCAGTATTATTCCTAATCTACATAAACGAGCTTCTACGGTTAGAGACAGAGTGTACTATTCTAGGTTTTGCCGATGATACCGCATTGTATGTAAGTGGTGACGATTGGGAAGCCGTATATCGTAAAGCTGATAGCAGCCTCCTGACTGTACAAGACTGGCTAAATATGAACCTACTTACCCTGAATGTTGCCAAAACTGAATACATAGCTTTTAGCCACAACGCATCCCAACAACCTACCTATGACCTCAAACTACACATTCAGGCGTGCACGAGAGACAATCACTGCATGTGTCATAGAATTAAAAAAACTGAAACCTACAAATACTTGGGTGTAACTATTGATCAGCACTTGAGGTGGGACAAGCATATACTGCTCACTGCAAAAAGAATTCGAACAACGTTATATAAATTTAAAAGACTCAGAAACATAATTAGCAGGGATGCAATTAGGGAACTGTACTTTGCACTTGTGCATTCGACTGCGCAGTACTGTATTCTCATATGGGGTGGTGCACACACGACACACATAACACCTGTAGAAACGGCAGTCAAAACAGTTATCAAAGTTGCAATGTCGAAGCCATACCGTTACCCTTCTGCCGGACTCCATGATGAGTTTCAAGTGCCCAGTATCGTTCAGACTTTCGCACTGCAACTCGCTATATACAGGCACAAGGTGCAGGGGGAACTTGTCCACCACGATCAAAATACAAGGTACAGAGTAGGACGGAACATTAGAGTTCCTAAAACCCGAACCTCACTGTATGAAAACTCCTTTGTAATTAGATCTATTAAACTGTTTAATTTACTACCATCCCATATAAAAAATATCATGCCGCATCTTTGCTTTAAAATATCTGTCAAAAAAGAAATTCAAGGAACAAATCTATGTAGGTATACAAATATATGTAGTTAAAATTTAGGTACAGTTTAATGAGGAGGCGGCACAGGCCTCGGCCTTTTGCCTCCATGACATCTTTGTATTGTTTCGTATTAATTGTATTGTACTGTATTGTATATCTTATCTTATTATATTATATCTTATCTTATCTTATCTTACCTAGCCACCTATCCACGGAAAAGAACCAGGCACTGAATAAAGGTAGGTAGGTAGGTACCTAAATACCTACCTACCTACAGATGATGAAGACATGAATGTGAAATGGCCGTGCTATTTGTGAATTAATTGTTTTTTATGTGACAATTTTAACATTTTAAACGCAATCAAGTGGACAATCACCTTAGAAACGGAACCGAAAAGGATAGAAGAGGAACGCGTGAGCTTTTTAAAATTGAATTTACGTTATTTAATTAGAGAAATTAGCATTTATCTACTATTTCGCTAAGTCGCCACGAGGCAACCATGGAAGAGGACGAATATGAAAGTGAACTACCAAACATAGACAATAAAATAAAACGATTAGAAATTGAGGTCGCTCGTCTACTACAAGAACTAGAAACCCTAAACAACCAGAAAAAGAAAATCTCAAGCAAACGCCCTGCATCTAGTCTCAATGACAACGACTCAACCGAACCCCCGGCCAAGCTTTATAAACGTCATTCCCAGCTCAACCTAGATCTGCAGGCAAACATTGAAGTTGGATTTGAAAATCCACAGCTTACCCCTTTCGACTTAAACGAGGAAAATCATTCCGAGAACTCACACGACAAAGGCAGGATCCTGCCGGCTGATACCGGGAAAATCAAACCAATGAAGCAACAACTAGCCAAGATCGATGAACACTCTAACCATCAAGATGGCGACAACATCAAGGACCAAATTAATGAAAATGACAACGCTTGGAAGAAAGTCCAAGGAAAACGAAGCCGCATTCCACCAATATTTGTGTACGGAATTGAAAACTGGACAAACTTCGCCGCACTGATTGAAGCCCTCATAACAAGCCCGTTTACGGCAAAAAATAGCCAAGAAAATATTAAAATTCAAATCGAATCAGCAGAAGACTACAAATCTCTTACTGCTTACTTAGAAGCCGAAAAGGTCGAGTTCCATTCATACACCATGGAGAGAAAAACCCACAGCATGGTGGTCATTAGAAACATCCCGCCAAATGTCAAACCAGAAGATGTCAAGACTGCGCTCACAAACCTTGACCTCAACCCATCCTTTGTTAAACAACTGAAAGACAAATCAGCACAAACCTGCCGCTATACCAAATAACACTACCAAAAGAAGAAGCAGAAAAGGCCTACAATTAAATCGTTTATGCCATGTCTCCGTGAAAGTGGAAAAATACAGAAAGCCAAACCAACTAACTCAATGCCATAGATGCCAACGCTTCAACCACACCTCCAACTACTGCAGAGCAACACCCAAATGCGTCAAATGCGCAAAAGAACACCTAACATCAGAATGCCCCAAAAAGGACGTTAAAAACTCCGGCCAAATGTATCAATTGTGGAGAAGCCCACCCAGCGAACTACCGAGGATGTACCTACTACAAACTAATCAAAACAAACATAGTGCAAGCCAAATTATCACGCGCCAAAATCATATTAAAACAAAATAACGAAGAACAAGAAAAACCAAACAAAGATACATTTATCCCTAGAACCAAGAGTCAAAATGGCACAAAAGAAAATGAAAAACCTAAAACAAAAATCAATACATCAAAACCAAACCATCAGCGCAACAGATGGGAGGATGGACCACCAAAAGGAATCAACCAACAAAACATTAAGCTGAATACAAATGAAATCCCAGCCAAAGGACTATCTCCGGAGATTCTGGCCCAAATCACGGCCCTTCTTACCGTCCTCCAAAAACTAGCATGACTCATAAAACGAACCTGAATCTTATTCACTGGAACGCCAACGGGGTTGCGGCTCACGTCGTAGAACTAGAAGAATTCCTGCACAAATACAACATTCACGCCGCCCTCCTCAGCGAAACCCACCTTTCTAAAGACAAAACATTTAAGATTAAAAATTACAAAATCTACAGGACAGACCGAGCGAATAACCGAGCAGCGGGAGGCACAGCTATAGCAGTGAGAGACGACCTCGACCACTGTATACTTCCCTTGGAACCTTCCAGAACCTGGAAGCTACCGCGATCGAAATCAAACCAGCCCCAGGACACTCCATTAGACTAATAGCAGCATACAACAGACCCAGTAACACTTTAAATGAAGACGACTTGAAGGAATCACTAGAAGGGCCAACCCCCACCATCCTCGCTGGAGACCTAAACGCCAAAAACGTAGCCTGGGGCTGCAATGCTACAAATCCGAACGGCAACATTCTGATGAACTCTCTAAACAATCAGACATGGATCCTAATTGCTCCTGAAGAACCGACCCACATCCCCTTCCAGAGTCACCATCGGCCAGATATCCTGGATCTGACCATTGTAAACAACCTCCCGTATGATGTTGAGCAAAAGGTTTGTCACAAGCTTTTTTCCGACCACCTACCAGTAAAATTAACCGTCAAAATTGGAGCAATGCACCTTCAACCCACGACTACGTAGAGAATTCACTGGGCAAAACTTCAACAGGAACTCCAAACCACAACGATCACCTTACCAGATCTAAACAGCCCAGAAGCCGTGGGCCTCGGAGTCAAATTGATAACTTCAACATTCAAAGAATGTCTGAACAGAAAAAGACAAACAATTATACGTAAGAATCTCGTGATCTCGATACCAGAAGAAACGAAAGACATGATAAAGATAAGAAATTCGCTCAGAAAAGAATTCAAAAGAACTCGGTGCCCAAGGATTAAAATTCAAATCAACTTCCTAAGAAGAACAATTGCAAGATCCATCCAGGGCCAAAAACAATCAGAATGGGAACAACTTACTGAAAACCTCACAACGGAGAACAACTCGATTTGGAGGGTTGCCAAGAAGCTCCGGAAAGAAGAAACAGCGGGGATGCCCCCCCTCAACAGTGACTCAGGAATCGCCATCACCGACGAAGAAAAAGCCGAACTATTAGCTGAATCGCTAGCAGACAACTTCAAACCCCATCAAGTAGGAGAACCTGAAGACGTCATAGAAATTGATGAAACAGTCAAAGATATTCTAAATCGACAGACAACAGCAATAGCAGAACCCGCCACCCTAGAAGAAATTGTAGATGATATCAAGATGCTCAAACCCAATACAGCTCCAGGTGAAGACGAAGTGTCCAACAGGATGATAAAAAACCTACCAGAGAACATAATCCTCCTTCTATTAGAGATCTTCAATGCATGCCTCAACTCGGGATACTTCCCGCAAGCATGGAAAACCGCCTCAGTCCGCAGCATCCTCAAACCAGGGAAAGACCCCTCGAGAGCTAACTCATACAGACCAATCAGCTTACTCAGCAACATGGGAAAACTATTCGAAAGAATTCTCTTAAAAAGAATCAAAACGCATATCGACAACAACCACATTCTTCCCAACGAGCAATTTGGATTCAGGTCGGGACACGATACCATCACGCAAGCGCTGAGACTGGCCGAGAAAGTTGCTGAAGGCTTCGCAAACCGTCTAGAGACAGCAGCTATCTTTCTGGACGTATCCAAAGCATTCGACAGTGTTTGGCACCAGGGCCTCATCTACAAACTTCACTCACTACGGCTACCAGACATCTACGTCAAAGCGGTCTGGTCCTTTCTGGAAAAAAGGTCCTTCAGATGCCACGTTAAAAACGCCACATCTTCCCGTAAAATCATGCTAGCCGGGGTCGCTCAAGGCGCGATCCTCTCTCCGACTTTATACGCCATATATACTCACGATATCCCCATCTTCGAAGGAGGAGACACGTTCACGTATGCAGATGATCACGCAGCAGCAGTCACCCATAAAACGGGAGCAGAACTTGAGTCAAACCTTCAGCAATATATAAACCTCCTCGCCTCATGGGCCTCAAAATGGCGGATAAAATTTAACGCGGACAAAACAGTTGGTGTGGTCTTCTCCAACAGAAACCAACCCTCCATCCTGAATGCCCATCTTAACGGCTCAGCTATTCAATGGCACCCGCACGCAAGATACCTCGGCAAATATTTCGACAAAAAGATGACGTGGGCACATCACATTAATCAATCACTACGCAAAGGCAATGCAGCATTAGCACAGTTATACTCGCTAATCAACTCCAAGTCAAAGCTGTCGCTAATGAATAAGAGACTGATGTACTCCGCACTCATCAAACCGGCAGTCCTGTATGGAGCAGAAATTTGGGGGTCTGCAAAGCAAACGCACCTAAAACCAATCCAAGGGTTACAAAATAAGATTCTGCGAATCATAACCAACGCGCCATATTACGTGAGAAACAGTATCCTGCACAACGACCTAGACATCCCCCGCATCAAAAATGTCATCATTGAACGAGCCACTCAACTGTACCTTCGAATAAGGGAACCAGAAAATCCCCTCATCCTACACCTCGGAGAACAACACCCCAGAGTCATCCCCAAGGCCCCAGCAACCATCCTGACTCAACGGTACCTGGATGACTGGCAATATTAACTACAAGAGTTAACCTAAACCTTATACAAGCCATTTATTGATCTAACCGATTACTGTGCATGAGCCTTAAGGTTGACGCCAGAAAAACCACCGATTCAAGATTCAAGACCTACCTACTTTCCTGCGTCGCGACAAGATCGAGGCGCACGGGTATCCGGAGTCAGACACTTCCACGGCGCAACGCGGTTACATGGACTCTGAGAATTGACGAGACAATGCTTACTTTTCTCACTTCTCACAAGTGAAAGGTCTTAGTCACATGAGCTTTAAGGTTATGTACCTGAGTATACCTCTTCCCACACTCTTTACATGAGAACTATCTCCGCCCTTCAACTTCGTGAATCACCATATGGGATTTCAGGAGAGCACTTGAATGAAAACTCTTTTTACACTTCTCACACGAGAAAGGCCGTTCTCGCGTGTGAATTCTCACATGATATTTCAGGTTCCCTAACAGAGCGAAAGCCCTCCCACACTTCTCACACTAGAAAGGTCTTTCTGTGTGGTGAGTTTTCACATGAAATTTCAGGTTGCCTATATGAGCAAAACTTTTCCCACACTCCTTGCAGCGGTAGGGTCTTTCACCAGTGTGAGTTCTCACATGAGCTTTTAGGGAACTTCGTTCAGTAAAACCCTTTCCACAATGCAAACAGGAGAACGGCCTTTCTCCTGTATGAGTTCTCATATGATTTTTAAGGTTAGAACTTTGAAAAAAAGTCTTTCCACAATCCAAACAGGGGAACGGCCTTTCTCCTGTATGAATTCTCATATGACGATTTAGATAAGATAACAGAGTAAATCCCTTTCCACATTCAAAACAGGAGAACGGCCTTTCTCCTGTATGAGTTCTCATATGACGATTAAGATAAATTAACAGAGTAAACCTCTTTCCACACTCAATACAGGAGAACGGCTTTTCTCCTGTATGAGTACTCATATGACCTTTAAGGTGAACACTTGTCAGAAAAGTCTTTCGACACTCCTTACATGAGAAGGGTCTTACTCCTATATGAGCCATCACATGCTGTCGTAGATGACATTTAAAAGGAAACCTTCGCCCACACAATTCACAAAACAATCCCTTGTCAACCGATGGTTTCAGAAGTGTCTTGGTGCAGCTGCTGGTGCTGGGTTCAGGTGACGTGGCAGGGCTGTGAGAAGTACCACTTGTCTGTATGCTGGTCGCCCATGTGTCCTCACGCTTCACTCCACGCACTGAAAGCATCCCCTGGGGCTCATCCCACTCCTCCTTCACAGGGTCTACACCTGCAACGCCAACAACAGAGTTACCACAGTACAACTAAACATAGTATACCCAAGCCGCGGCTTAAATTGGTCTGCTCTCGTGCATGACGTCAGCAACCACACGCGGCCGGGGCAGGCTATGCTGAGCTTGTAGGGGATGTCGAGTTTTTTTTAGCTTTTTCCGTCTGGATCTTGTACTTAAACCTTCGTGCGTGATTGAAAGGTGTTCAACGTGAAACAGGATTTTTCTGGCTAGGGGGCTAAGGTGGCAAAAATTTCCCAAATCTCCAAAAATATTGGAAAAATAGCAAAAGGCTTTTTCATGGGGTGAAATGAAAGTGATTTTAGAAAAAACTTTTTCAGACAAAAGTTGTAGAAAATATTAATAAAAACTCAAAACAAAAAGAAAAAACTTGATAACTTACCAAATAAGTGAGTAATGGCGTTTTAAATATTTATCACCCCACCCCCTGCCTGAACGGTGCGTCGGCCGAACAACATTTTTATACAAAAGTTGTACTTAGGTGATATTAAATCACAATCATAGCAAAGAGAAGTAACTCAATCTCATACCTACTAACGACGTTATAATTTTTTTGTTCACTAACCACGCTTTTTTCAACCCCCTAAGGGTGAGATCAAAAAAAGTTTTAGACAAAAGTTTTAGGAACCACTGTTAGACAACTCAGGAAAGAATAATAATTTCACTATTTTCAATATTAAGGGGGTAATGGCCAAATTTTAATGTTTCAGGACTCACTGTACTCTGCCTCTCGCTTGACTCCACTCCCTGAAGGCATCCCCTGCTGCTCATCCCACTCCTCCTTTACTGACTCTATATCTGCAACACCAATAACAGACACATTAAATATGCTCACAGTGCCAGGTGATACCTTCTCAGTATCGACCTGCCTGTCTCCCCACAGATTGCAAGACGGCATCGAACCACAAAATAGGTCAGCTACACTCACCGTACTCTTTCTTTATACAACTGTCCATGGTTTTATGCAGCAAATTGCTGAACTTTATAAAATCCCCAAATTTACCGGTACCGACGGACAAAAGAACCGACGACGCTGTCCGCCATTTTTTATTTACTAAATCTCAAGAATCATTATTTAAATGACTCATTTTCAGGGCCCTAAAAAAATTCCCGCGGGAGTTTCAAATGTGTCAAAATAATTTTCATTACTGACTATGGTCAGGGTCAAGAATCATACTGATTTCATTGAGAGTAGGTACATTTTATTTTTCTCGGAACTGGTTCTATTGGACGCTCAGGAAGGAAAAAAAATATGCGACAATAGCGACTTCATATTTTATTAAATAGAATGTAAAATATGGATACTGCTGAGCACATTCTCCTGGTCTGTGGGCAGACTCGGGTGGCAAGGATCCCACTTTTGTCCTGCCTACAAAGTGAGGGGTGTAGACCTCCTTATACGCTGGATGCTATTCTACGTACTAAGAATATTGAAATTTACAAGGCTGTTGTAAATATGTTACAGAGCCTGGACTTACAGTGGTGATGGACTAATCCAACTCTAACATTTGTGGGTACCTTTCTTAACTACTCCTACCAACTACATCCTTGGGATACGTGTATTAACCAGATTAATACATCTTCACCTTTTCGTCCCACCAGAAGTTAAAAAGTACAGTTTGGAGCTGGATGTATACAAGAATCCATAAAAAAAAAAAAAAAAAAAAAATATGGATACAAAATGTACGTTGAACTTGGTTCTCCTATTCTTCGTCGCTGTGAAATCAAACCGGCATATACCTATGCAGAATTGACATTTTACACCAGAGCACTTCAAAGATTTCGCACATTCCTTTTTATTGCTAATTACCGTTTCCTTTCATTCGTCATTAGGACGAAACATGCCAATAAAAGTGTCAATGACAAATAACTAGAAAATTGGCTAATTTAAGAGAAATATGCAGATATGCCAGTATGACTTAAAAATGTGGGCACAATCTGGATTATCGATGCCAATAAGCCACGACTAGGACGTTAAGCAATGGTAGATAATTCGGTATTACTTAAATAATAACGCACGTCCTTTCGCCTTGGAGGCTTGGAGGTGTGGAAGCGACTGGCGCATTGCGCATTATAGGTATAATAGGTCTTCTGTCTTCTGTTCAAAAAAGTGGCGATTCCCACCTAAATGCAAACCGGCCCAACGTTATTTGACGGACTTTGGTTGAAAAAGATGATATTATGCCGGTATGGCATAAAAATAGAAGGCAAAAAAATGCATCTGATGACATCAATAACTCAAAAACACAATTTTTGCACTTATGCCATGCCGGTTTGATTTCACAGCGACGTTTTATTCTATTATTTTACACATTATTTGTAACATCAGTACCTAACACATTTTCCACAGTTCGGTAGAACGGCTATTCACATATTATGTTAGATGCTCCGTACCCTGTGCGCCGGGATATCGCAAGTTTCACAAAATGAATACCTATAGGTAATCCATGTTTAGTTAAGTTTAGTTACCTATAGGTACCTACCTACCTACCTATCACTTTGGTGAACGGGGGGACTAAGGTACTCTACAGATCTTGGAACCCACTCTCTGAGGGACGAATCCACATTCTTCACATCAGAAAGGCGTTTCTCCCATACGAGTTGTCATTGTTATATCTACAAGATGAGCTGGTGTAGTGAAAATTCATATACACACCCCACATGAGAAAGCCATTCCTCCTGTCTCGGTAATCATTGATAGACATTTACGTAACCATCTCTCATATTGTGTTTTTAGGGCACTTGCGTGAGAAAAACTAATTCCACTCTCTCTTTCTCTATACTTACACTCTTTCTATACAGTAGGCACGAGTTCTCGCATGAAATTTAAGGGGACTTAACTGAGTAAAACTCTTTCCATGCTGATCACATGAAAATGGCCGTTCTCCCGTGTGAGTTCTCAAAAGACGAAAGGTGATCTACTCTTCTCACAATCCTTAAAAAGAAATATCTAAATCGTGTCGATGACGTATCTATGAGATTTCGAATGCAATCTTAGGTGTCCAAAATAAGAAAATTTCATACCACACGTATTACAGCAGAATTTAGCTTCTCTGTGAGCTCTTGAATGATATTCAAGGCTAGCTAATTGAGTGAAAGACTTCCTACAATGCTTGCAGGGGTAATGTCTTTGATCCCTGCGATGATATCTTATTTCATGAAAGCTTCGGTCCTTTGCATCAAGAAAAGTCTCATGACAATCCCAACAGGAGAACGGTCTTTCTCCTGTATGAGTTCTCGTAATATGACGTTTTAGGGAACCTAACTGAGAATAACTCTTGCCACATTCCAAGCAGGAGTACGGCTTTTCTCTTGTATGGGTTTCCATATGACAATTAAAGTCAGAAATATTTAAAAAAAACTCTCCGCACATCTCACATTCGAATAGCTCTTTACTAAAATGAGACAACACATGCAATCGTAGGAAAATTTTAGAATAAAAACATTGCCCACAAAATTCACAAAACAATCCCTCGTCAAAGGACGGTGACATGGAAAATGTGATGGATACGGGTGACTTGGAACTGGTGCTGACGTACATGACAGAGCTGTCGGAGGTGTCACTTGTCTGAATGTCCTCATGCTTCACTCCGCTCGCTGGAGGCATCCCCTGCTGCTCATCCCACTCCTCCTTCACAGGGTCTACACCTGCAACACCAATAACAGACACATTAAATAGGCGTACCTAACAATGCCAGGTGATATCTTTATAGCAGCTGTCTGTCTTTCTAAGCACAACCTAACCTAACACAGGACTCACCGCACTCTGGCTCTTGCTTCACTCCACTCCCTGAAGGCATCCCCTGCTGCTCATCCCACTCCTCCTTCACAGGGCCTACACCGGCAACACCAATAACAGACACATTACTTAAATAGGCGTTGCAGTGCTAAAGACAGAGTCGTATTAGTGCTACTAATATTGCGCGTCACCATTATAGCATCACCTTCACATCCTATTAGGACCTGCAGGAGGTGTATTCCCTTTCTCGAACGCTAACAAACCCACCCAACTAACACCTTCAAAATTTATTGTAAGAAGAACTGTTCTTCGTATATTGCATGATGGCATGCCTTATCTTCTTACAATAAATTTTGAAGGTGGGTGGGTTTGCTGGCGTTCGAAAAAGGGAATACACCTGCAGGACTGCCTGCAGTGTAGAACAAGAGGGTCTTCAAATAAGTATAGAAGAGATTGCAATGAATGGCACAATATGTAGACTCACCGCACTCTTCCTTTATGCTATTCATGGTTCAAATCTGTGGTACCAAAGCAGACACTGGCTTTGAGCTCAAATCGACACCACCATCGATCTGTACGTTTTCATTGTGAGTTTGCGTAGGTATTGCTTTTTAGGGCCCTATTTACGGAACTATTTTCGCGGGCATTTTGAAAGTGTTTAATTTTTGGCACTTGTTACGAAATTGAATGATTTTGATCAAGAATCAGTGGTTGTAGTCTACAATTTGTTGTTATGTACCTACTTGTACTTCACAGGTAGGTATAATTAATTTTTCAGGCTCATCGGCTACTGGAAAAATGAAAATAAAGTTCCTACCTAGGTACTTTATTTAATTTAAAAAATCTCAGAAAATTCAGAAGTTTGAAGGTAGAGGCCGTGATAAACAATGAAGCACTCGGTTATTTGTTTTGACATATTTATAGAAAAGCTTCAGCTCTGCTACGTATTTTTGACTGTTACCTCTTTGGCCGTAAGGAGCAGTCTTGCCACCCGCCGAAAGTGCTCCTCACGTGGCTCATTCGAAGGTTCAGGTTTCCCCCGTTTTCGACGTACTTTTTTTCGAAGTAGGTACCTACGCCTTGAAAAGGTTAAAAAATGTTGTCTTTGATCACAACGTCTATTCGTGGATCTATCAATTTGGATATGCATTCAGAAAACTTTTTTTTTTCAAGATGGAACGGTACACTTTTTGGCATGCCTCGAAAAGTTTTTTTTTGAAATGTTGACATGGCATCTTGGGCACAGTTTGCCATTTTTTGGTGCCCTGCGCCTCGTCGTTAGGTCGGCAGTTTTAGCTGGGTCACCTGCGTCCCATTCCCTGACTATTTCCCTAAGGGGTCTCCTCTTGTCCAAGATCTCTGGGTGGAGGCGTCCCACGTGCTTGTCGATTCTGGAAAATTTTCTTTGGCATATCCTGCAATAATGCACCAAATGTCTGCAACTGCAATGAAAAATAATCCAGATTACTTTATGCACCATCTCGGTGCGTCAACAGTAGTCCCCCATTAAAAAAAAAAAAAAAAACCCCACCAAATTTACGACGTGGACGCCTAAGCAATCGTCTATGTTTAGGCACGTTATCTTTTCTGCACATTTTATGAGGATACTTTAGATTACGGAACTATATGATACAGGTACTCTCGACACCATATCCACCACCGCTTATCTCATGTTTGTAGCGGGTAATCATCAGCGGTTTGAACTTAAAATTGTAGAGAATTTTTGCGGGCTTACATTAGCGTTGGCGCCAAATTTTGAATTCTGGTTTTTTTTTAGAGTGAATTGTCTAACTACTTCGAAACATTGTGAATGGAACTAAGATCCTTTATGTAGACGAGCAGGCAGACATACCTACCGAGATTTGCGTGATTCCAGGACTGGAACGAATTCGTGAATAACTTTGCAGTTCCTCAGATCGAGGCCACCCTTCACCTGCAATTTTCAGAAAAAAGTGATTAAATGACTTAAGATCGAATCCCGGCGTAGGTAACGGAAAAAATTTTCCGCTTACGACATAGCCCACCCCACTCAAATTCGGCTTCGGCCAAAAAATCTAACAGCCAACTAATCGGACGCATATGTTCTCTGATTGTCGCGCGTTTAAAAGAGGAAACTATTGGATATTTTAATGTTCTGAAGTATAATATGTTTTTTTAACGGCCGAAATTAACAGACTGTGTTGTGATTTTACGATAACGGTATGGTAATCAACAAATGGGTTAATTTTGATTTTGATTCTGAATCAGCGTTGATTTCTCTTGTTGGAAATGGCCTTAGGTAGACTATCTACCTGTTTCAAAAGGGAACCATCCACTATTCTCACTATTCTCATATTCCAAGTCATGTCAATTTTGATGGGTGCAGTATACAGGGTGCTTCTGGATGACGGGGCCAAAAAAATGGCGGGTGGGTACACCCACATAGACCATTTCTGGCTAATACATGTGGGGTCCAGGTCCTTCCTAACTGAGGTATAGGGCCGGACCCCCAAACTTAAAAAACCACTTTGAAAACTGACGCCGCCACTGAATACGGCACACATAAAAATGGTGTGAAACTTCGCTTATTTTTCCTTTAACATAACGTATTAGCACAGTCAAAAGCTTTTCGGCTTCGGCCCTGTAAGTCAGTTAGGAAAGACCTGTGACCCCACATGTATAGGCCAAAAATGGTCTATGTGGGTTAAGGCTGAATATACATTCGCTATTTTCGACTACATGTACTTGGTTCGCAATGCTAAGTACTTCAAGCCCTACTCCGAAGTTACAGGGCGAGTGGAAAGTGTTTATAGGGGGATGTAAACCTGAGACTCTTTGTCGTGAGGTAGTGTTGTATTTTTGCATGAAATGGAGTAATAAGCCCACAGGAGCGATTTTAAACAGTCAACTACCAGCCCACATGTTTTTTGACAGATCGCGAAAACACAACACTACCTCACGCGAAATATTTTTTTGTAACGATTCGGACTAAAACAGTATGATTTTATCGTCACATTTAGTAGAAAAGCTTGATAAATGTTTGTACTATTTACCGTAGCCATGTTGCATTTTGGCAATTTTTATTTCACTTACGGAAGTGGGTAATTTCAACAGCATTTCTCTACTTTTCTCCTGTAAAAGCTAAACATAGTGTCCTACTTTTACTCGTTCGTTTCGCGTTCAAATAGCACACTATGTTTAGCTTTTAGAGTAGACACAGTTAATACGATATTGCAATTACCAGTCTCCGGTTGTACTAAAATGTAAACATTAGTTTTGTCGAATATTTACTTTCGCACAGTGGTTTTGGCGGAGTTCGTCGAGAATGTATGGTGGCCGTTAACCTACCCACCACATTTTTACTTATTTATTATTATTTATTATTTATTATATTTTGCCAATTGGCGTAAATAAAGTACACTTCAAAAACAAAACAAAACAATAGGTATAGGTAATTACGCTTCTCCTTCCACGTTCCTTCTCTTTCTTTCCATTCTTCTCATCCACTGCACCCCATCTCCTGTCTCGGTCAGCATTTCGAGTACATCTTTCTCGCCCGTATGTAATACATGGGCTGAGAAAGTTATGTCTTCTTTTGGCCGCCTTCCAGAAACGCCCTCTATACTCACAACTAAAGGCGTGAACGTTTTTTCCCCGTTCATGGCCTCTTCTTCCTTCACTTCATCTCCTCCCTCTGAGAATTCCTCGATTTCCCTGCTTTTGTCTTTTTCGCCTTCTAACTCTGACGCTTCCTCCGTCTAAATAAAAGAAATGTGTAAAACAAAACATATTCTGCACAGCCACAGTCACACAACTTTCTTGTGATGTCAGCATTAAGGGAGAAACTCAGTACCTCAGGATTAAGTAGTCTGATGGCTGACTAGTTCTATTTTATCGCATTACTCTTAAGGGTCCGCTATACCTGACGGTGAATTTTTTGCCGCCCATAAGATTAACGTTGTGAGCGGCGATTCATTTTCAACGTTTACCCTTGGTTCGAAAGACACAAAATTTTGCCTGTACCTAGCCCTAACAATGTTGTAGGGAGTGTTCGAAGCAGATTTCCCATTTTTTTTACTGGTTTTCGAGATACAGCACTTTTTTTGAGGTATGCGATGCTAGCATTTGCAAAACAGTTGCAATAAAAGAAACCAGTGAGAAATTGGGAAATCTGCTACGAACACGACCTAGAACATTGTTAGGACTAGGTACAGGCAAAATTTTGTGTCTGTCCAACCAAGGGTAAACCTTGAAAATGAATCGCAGCTCGCAATGTTAATCTTATGGGCGGCAAAAAACGCATCGTCAGGTATAGCGTCCGGGCTAGACTTTATATTGGTATACCTACTTAGGAGGTGAAAATACCGAAAGTGACGTAAGCTTTGGCTACTTCTGCTTAGCTCCGCATCTTCTGCTACCCATCTCACTTTAAGCAAACTGTAGGAGCCATCAACAAAAGCTGTTGATATTTCACATTCTGTCAAGGATACAACTGAAATTGTGAAATCCAGCCTAAGACTGATAGTAGCTGTGTACTTACATGACGGGAATTGTTCGGAAGAATAGATATTTGAATAGTTTGCCCGTTCGGCAAGGTGGCGAGAGTCATCTGAGACCTACCCGCTTCGCACAGACTGTTCAGAAACTCCATCACAGCTTCGTCTCGAAGAATATCTGAAATTTGTGAAATGACAATCTAAGAATTCGAAGGCTACTAACGTTGGACTACGCCTCTTTGTTGTCTAGTAGTTAGGTACCTAGTCAATGACTAGACACGCAAATCGGAGATCTCAAGTTGGAACTCCTGTACTTACCATTAATTTTTTCAGAGGTTTGGTAAGTAACGTGTAGGATATCAATATCCTTAGAACTGTTTTCTTATCCTAGGAGCAATAATGGCCTACACTATGCTCGGGGTCATAGCTCAGCCCATAGGATGGGAAAGTAAATGCTTGACCTTTGTCGTACCCTCTACCCCTGCACCCGCAGAGTTCACATGACAGCGCGACGTCTCTAGTATTTGTACCCTGAGTGCAGCTGCTGGCGCTTCGTTTAGTTAACGTTGCAGGGTTATCAGAGGAAACAGTAGTGTGTACGTTTCCCTCACACGCGTCCTCTTGCTTGATTCCAGGCAATATAAGCTGCTGCTCATCCCACTCCTCCTTTACTGACTCTATATCTGCAACATCAATAACAGACACATTCATATCGGTGTGGCTCGTGGAACATGATGCCCAAACAGCATCACTCTGCTCATCCAAACATTCGGTTAGAGTACGCGAAAGGGGACAGATGAATTTATTGGCGCATGAGAGCTACACTCACCGTACTCTTCCTTTATACAACTATCCATGATCGATAGTTTTAAGCAGCAAACAGGTCTATTATGAACTTTACCCAATTTTACCGGCGGCGGCTTCGAGAAGTAGCGATGCCATGTTTTTGTTTTGAGTTCAAACTCATTTTTAGGGCCCTTAAACCATTTCGGCGGGAGTTTCGAATGTGTCAAAATAATTTCCGCTGGGAACCGGGCTTCGAAATTACAGCAAATAATGTAGTGGCACCTCCGCATTTTTTTAAATTTCCTGGCTCTCTCCATTTCTATTATTTACGCAAAGGTAAAAAATAATATCTACAAGACGCCATGTTTTTGTTTCATTTCTTTTTGGGCCTTCATAATTTTTTAGGGCCCTATAATTATTTTTGCGGAAACGGTACTTTAAATTTAAAAACTTACTTTCTCAGAAGCTGTTTCACCGCACCACCGGTTAAAAATGAATTAGTAAGTAAAATAAATAGTTGGTGACGATTTTACAGTTTGATGCTTACATCACAATTTTGTGATCGCATACTGAGGACTTGTGGCAACGCTTTATTAACAATAGAAAATCGTTGACAAATATTTGAAACAAAAATATATTATATTCCAGAACACTTCTTCTTCTTCCCTATTCTACCCTTTTAGGGTGTTAGGGGGAGGCCTCGGACCCAGTCTTTATAAGTAGTCCGGTTCATTGAGAGACTTCGTAGCTGGCGCATTGTCTTGCCCCTTCGTTCCGCCACCTGTGTCACCACTTCCTCCCACGTCGTCCGCGGACGGCCTCTGGGACGCCGGCCTTGGGGTCTCGCTTCTAGGAACTGCCGTGGTCCACGCTCCTCTGGCATCCGAGCTACATGCCCGAACCACGAGAGTTGCCGCTCCTCGATCCTACGGCTCACTGCTGGTACCTGGAGGTCTTCGCGGATTCTATCATTCCGTACGCGGTCATGCCTGGTCTTTCCGGCTATTCTCCTCAGACACTTCATTTGGGTCGCGTTCACCATGCTCAAGTCACTCTTCGTCGGCGTCCAGCTTTCACTTCCGTACAAAAGGATGGGCTCGAGGACAGCTGAGTACACTCTAGTCTTTGTCTCCCTGTCCACTTCTTCCTTCCCAAAGACGCACCGACTGAGTGAGTAATATGCGCTGGTTGTTTTTTGGACCCGTTTCCTTATTTCCCCGTGGAGCTTTCCAGTTTGGTGTACCGTAGTGCCTAGGTATTCATAGCTCTCAACCTGAGCTAGTTGCTGTCCGTCACAGTCTATTTGCAGGCTTCCCACCTGTTCATCTGTTCTAGCAACCATCATCACCTGGCTTTTGTTTTTATTTATGGTCATTCCTCTCTCCTTCAGGGTCTCGGTCCATTCGGTGACTGCTTGCTGTAGCTTCCGGCTGGAGTCCGCTAGGAGCACCACATCATCTGCGTACGCCAACGCTTGACACCTCACCGGTCGCATATTACGCATCCCTACAACTGATTTATCGCATCTTCCTTTGCAGGTCTTCATCACCTCATCCATAAATATAATGAAGAGCAGGGGACTTAAGCTGTCACCCTGCTTGACTCCTTTTTCGAGAAGGAAAGTTCCCGACATCTTGCCGTCCAATCTTACCACACCTTCAACTGTTTCGAACATGGATTTTATAGCGGCCGTTAGCTTTTTAGGTGTGTTTTTCTTCTCCAGGGCCTGCCACATTTCCTGTCTTGGAACATTGTCGAAGGCGGCCTGTAGGTCTAAAAACGCAAGATAGCCAGTCTTGCCTCTGCTTATCCATTTGTCCAATATGGTTCTTATTGAGAAAATGTGGTCCTGCGTTTGCCGATGTGGTCTGAAACCTGCCTGTTCTTCTTCAAGGTCCCCTTCAACAAGAGCACGTAGTCTGTTCTCAAGTACGCGAGAGTACAGTTTCGCCATGACGCTTATGAGGCAAATAGCCCTGTAGTTGTCGCAGTTTGAAGAGTCTCCTTTTTTGTAGAGGGGAATGATGACGTTGCGCTGCCAGTCTTTAGGAATCCGAGCTTCCCGCCACACAACAGCGAAGAGTTTGGAGATAACTTCGATCAAGACGCTGCCACCTGCCTTGATCATCTCCGGTACAATATTGTCATCACCTGCTGCCTTTCCGTTCTTCATCCTTTTTATCGCCTTGGCCACCTCTTCCTCCGATATCTCTTCCTCCTCTGTGTCATCTTCTCGTTCAACTTGTCTGCGTTGTACTGCTACCGTCGGCCTTTCCTCTTTGAACTTCCTCTCGTAGTGGTCTCTCCACACTTCAAGTACCTCATCCGTGTCGACCTTGAGCTGGTTTTGACTGTTCTTGATACTCCTAACTTTCCTTCCGTACTTTCCCCTTAAGTGCCGTAACAGCTTCCAAAAACGTTTATTGTCGTATACATAGTGTTGTTGGATATCCTCGCCGAACTTCTGCCATGCCAGTCGCTTCTCCCTCCTTACTGTATTCTTACACTCGTTCCTGACTCTTATGTACTCCTCTCTGTGCCTGGGGTCTCCGGTCCGTTTCATAAGCTGCCATGCTTTCTTCTTTTTTGCTACTGCTGCTTTCACGTCTTCGTTCCACCACTTACTGCTTTTTACCCCTTCTTTCACGGTCTTCACTCCACAGGCTTCCACACATGCTTGAAGTACAGCTGTCTTCAAGATGTGCCACCTTTCTTCCACCTCGTCCTCGCATACTGAGGACTTGTGGCAACGCTTTATTAACAATAGAAAATCGTTGACAAATATTTGAAACAAAAATATATTATATTCCAGAACACATTGACTGAAATAGGAAGAAAAAAGTCATCAAACAGGCTTGTGTGACCAGGCTAGGGCTAGGATCAGACGAGAAGGTGCCTTCAAACAGAATGACTTCTCCTCAAATGCTGTCGCAGGCGACCAGCGTGATTGAACATCTTTCCACACTTCTCACACGCTATAGGCCTTCCCCATCTATGAGATCTCAAATGAGACTTAAGGTGAGAAAATTCCCTGAAGCTTTTTCTACACTCGTTACAGGTGTGTGGTCTCTCACCTAAGTGTACTATTTGATGTCGCTTAACCTTAGTTATACGACAGAAAAATTTTCCACAGCGCCCACATGAGAAGGATTTTGTATGAGTACTTATGTGTCGTTTTAGGTTACCTAGTTGAGTATAAATTTTCCCACATTCCTGGCACTTGCAAGGCTTTTCTCTTTTATGAATCACCATGTGACTGCGAAGGTGAGTTTTCATTTTAAACCTTCTCCCACAGTATTCACAGGAAAAATTTCCCTGAGCCTGTACGTAGCTGCTGGTGTTGGATTGAGATGATTGGGTACGGTTAACGGGGGGATAACTAGACGGTGAGTTGGTAACCCATGAGTCCTCACACGTCATTTTACTAGCCGAAGACGTCTCTCCTCGGTCTTCTAATTCCTTCTTGACACAGTCTATATATACAGGAGCCTCTTCTTGACTTTCAGACTCCTTGACGCAGTCTAGATCTACAGAAGTCTCTTTCTGATCTTCTAACTCTACCTTCACACAGTTTAGATCTACAATGACCTCTTTTCGCTCTTCAAACTCCTTCTTGACACTGTCTAGATCAACAGGAGTTACTAGTTCCTCTCCAAACTCCTTCTTGACATAGTCTGTATCTGAAACAGCAACAAGCTCGTTGACCAAATGATATTTGGATAATGGATTTCTCTTGTGGTCGATAGGTAGGAGGGACAAGCCCTTCAACCAGACCATTTCAACAAATACCTACTCACTGTGCTCAGCTGGCAGCACTATACCAAATACCAGCTTCCCACCCATCGGGTTAGTACACGAGGAGGATCTGTACAGTTTTAGTTTTATTCCGAACCAAAACATTTCCCTTGAGATGTGAATGCCGATCAGAAGACCCAGAACCAGTGTGACAAGTTACTTACCAATACACATTTCTGGTGGAGGTGACGGCTGAGGCTGGCAGGCAAATTTGGTCGGCATAGCTGTCCGTTTAATGTTCATCCGTACAGTCTGCCCCATTTCACTCATTATTTTCACCCACATTAAGTTTTCCAGTGCTTTTTCCATCTAGAAAGTAAATGATTTAAGGACAGTACCTAGTAGCCTGAGAAGGGCCAGGGTCTTGTGGGGTACAGGGTGCCACAATCACATCCGACATTTGAGTTTTCCCACATATCAGGGCTGTCACTTTTGTGTCACACTGGATTGTGCTGAAATAGTCGCCAAGCCACAAATTACGGTATCTACCTAGGTAGGTTCCGTACCTATAGCTAGATAAGTAGACAAGATGACACCCTGGCTCTGGAGATGTGTGGTACAGGGACCCTTTTAGTCCTAGTAGGTAGGTAGGTAGGTACTTACTAGGTAGGTATATTTACCCGGCCAATAGTTTCAACTTAGGTAGGTACCTAGATAGATAAAGTCTATAATTACCTCAAAATGGTCCTCACAAAACCACGCTGTAGTCTTTACTGACAAGGGGTATTCTCTTCGTGCTGCATCCATCCAAAGTTTTCGTCTTACCGGGTCTTTCGGTATGGTAACAAATAATTTACTAGGTGTAGATCTCGAATTATTCTTGCAGTAAGGCACTACGCAATATTTGCACGCCATTATTCGCTTCACTGGAAAATGAACTGAATGAAGCCGAAAAAGTAAACATCCTAGGTAAACATACCCAAACATACCTATCCAAAGCGTGACGTCACAAACCCAAAATATTACAAAAACGAATATTAAATTTTTTACAAGATAACGCAAATCTATTATCATTTGTTTCGATTTATTATATTTTAGAACAATTAAATATGCAGTTATTTTGACAGAAAGTGACTTTAAAAATAGCGGGAGTTTTGAATTTTTGATGTATCGATTTCTCGTTTGGTCGATTAGTCGTTATCATAAAAAATCGAAATCTGAAACATGGCGGCGAAAGATAAAGATAGTAAAACTTTGGAAAAACTAAAACAGTTTTTTAGAGTTTCAAAGACAGCTCCAGGTATTTTTTTATATTTTTTATTAAAAAGTACACATATGTGTACCAGGAGATTGTAATTTTAGCCGTATCTTTTTAGTTTTCTTGGTTATATTTGTGTTTAAAATGTCGACTCCGGTTATGATGTGTTTCGTTTGGTTTCAGTAAATTATAAGGGTAAAACAGACTTCTCCCTAACGCCAGAACTAGAAAAAGAAATCAGTTCAGACACGCCAGTTCCACAGAGAATCAAAGCCATCCGGGATTTGAGCGAAATTGTCCTGACCAACCGACTAGAAGACGTGAGTGTTCATGCAGTGACCAAGATCTGTTTACCTTGTTTGATTTGCTTAGATTTGCTTTTAGGGTCTCTCAGTGACGTCAAACTAGCTCCAAACTCTTTCGTAGCTGGGTGAGCTATGAAGCAAGAGGACCCACTCTCGATTTATCGATAATATTCCTTGAATTTGCCCGGCATTCACCGGCAAATGGAAAACTCAACTATCGGGGGTATTCTGAATGTTTTGTTACTGTTTTCAGTATGGTATAGAGCGATTATGGACACTAGTAAAGGATTTATTGAGCAAAGAAGTAGAAACGGAACACCGGCACGTCATCATTCATTTCCTCAAATGCCTTGTCCAGGGACAGTACGAGAAACTTGGGCTGATGCGCGTCTATTTTTTTCAGCTCATCAAAAAGCACGATATCGCTGAAGATATAGCGCCTTTGTAAGTATAAAACTGATCGGCATTCACCTATAATATGTTCAGCATGTCAAGAGAAATGTGTATCGAGATCGAGACTGTGGTGGTTCGGAACCTACCTAAAACTGTAGGTCCCCGTCTTGTACTATTAATCTTTTTCGGTAGGTTTGAGCTTCTTCAGGTTCTGACCCACGAGGGCCGAGATATCCACCAGCTGGAAGAAGAGTTCGGGAGTTTCCTGGCAGGATGGCTGCCGGCAGTGGCGGGTGCAGGGAGGGTCGCAGAGTTTTTGGATCTTTTGGTCAATTTCATAAAATGTAATGCCGCCTATGTTGACGATGGAGACATCATTAACATTGTGCAGTAAGTACCTTTATGTACTTTATTACTTTACATTATACTATAGCCATAGTGGGCACCGGTTAGTTACTACCGCCTCCACGTTCAGAGGAGCTCAGGGTGCCTCGGGTTGTACCCAGCGTTTCATTGGCTCCACTGCAGCACGAAGGGGAACTTTTCTTGAAATGCCTCCCTTCAAAAAGGCCGTTAAGTGGTTCCTTCGACAGTACCTACTACTTATGCGAGTTCAGAACATTTAAATATCCAATAGTTTCCTCGGAAAATAGGAAGGATACAGAATTGTGTCGACAAGTTTTTAAACAACCCCTACTACTTATTTCTCAGTTATTGCTCCTGTTTGTGGCAGGTTTTCCTGCTTCCTATGCTGTTGGAGTCAGGACGCGCTGACGGTGGAGAACAGCCTAAAGGTGCTGGGCACGATCGTGTGCTACAGTGAGTTACCCGGCGAAGCCTTAAGGGACTTTGCGGCTGCTCTCTGCCGAAAAGTCAACACCTCCCAGCTCACTCTTACCAGCTGGAAAATTATGCGCGACTTGCTAGGTAAGTAGTCATATTATATTTCAGAACATTTAATATCCAATAGTATACTCATAAAATGTGCAGAAAAACGTAAACAAACAGATAATGTCGAAGTGGATTAGTTTTTACTCGATGTTTTAATGTTAGGAGCTTAACGCGTAAGTAACGACCCTCTGCTTAACATAGTTTGTATCTTCTGTTGTAGGAACGCACATGGGCCACTCGACTCTATTCACATTATGTAAATTCTTGCAAGACCGAGGTTCACACAGTGACCGCTCCCTCCTGCGTGGCGCTGTGTTCTTCATCAATATGGGACTTTGGAGCGACAAGAAAGTCCCTTCTCTGAAATGTACCCCCACCTCTGTACTGCCGTCTCTGCACCAGGTATATATCAGCAGGGGAGGCTCTAGATAACAGTTGTTTCTATTTCTTAAGGGTCCGCTATACCTGACGGTGCATGTTTTGCCGCCCATAAGATTAACATTGCGAGCTGCGATTCATTTTCAAGGTTTACCCTTGGTTGGAAAGACACGAACTTTTGCCTGTACCTAGCCCTAACAATGTTCTAGGGAGTGTTCGAAGCAGATTTCCCATTTTTTTTTTACTGATTTTCGAGATACAGCACTTTTCTTGAGGTATGCGATGCTAGCATTTGCAAAACAGTTGCAATAAAAGAAACCAGTGAGAAATTGGGAAATCTGCTTCGAACACTCCCTAGAACATTGTTAGGGCTAGGTACAGGCAAAATTTTGTGTCTTTACAACAAAGGGTAAACCTTGAAAATGAATCGCCGCTCGCAATGTTAATCTTATGGGCGGCAAAAAATGCACCGTCAGGTATAGCGTTCTCTTAAGAGGTCATGGCAGATGATGTTTATAGAAAAACACTAAATCGTTAGCCAATACTCTCAAGAACATAAAATTCACTTAAAATGACTTTTGGTTACTTCACTGTGTTTGAATTACCAAACATCAACAAACTATTGATACAAAATAATTATCAGAAGCTAGTTGTGAATAGACTAGTAATTGCAATAGCGCTATTAGCCGTGGCCGCTATAAAAGCTAAACATTGTTTGCTATTCGAACGCAAAACTGTGTTATAATGTAGAATACTTGAGACAGCTTATTTTCCTAACTCTTCTAACAATTTATTTGCAGGCATTGGAGTGCGGTCACACGCTAGTAGCATATGAAGTAATGTGCAGTATACAAAGACTGATCTTAACTTCGGGAATAGAACTTCAGCACCCTGCTTGGGACGTTCTCCTGGACATTCTGGAGGGAGTCACCAATCACATTGAAGCTGCGGAGCATGTCAAGACCAATGGTAATCCCTAACCAAGGTCTATTTATTAATTAGGTTGCTTGACTGAGACCAACTGGGACCAACAGTTTTCTGAAAACTTTGATATATAACTTATCTGTCTTTTTTCTCAGAATCGAGCGATGACTTGGTTCGAGTGTCTCAGAAACTTCATGATACGTTAACCCATATTGAGCAGCTGATAGAGCTCGGGCAATTCAACGGCTCGGTACGACGGCTATTCCAAATCATTGAGATGTCTTCGAAAGTCAGACCGGTGAGTTTCCTTATAAGGCTGACCACATAATCGTGTTTGTTTATTTTGTTCCGACCATTTTTCGAAGAAACTTTTGTACGTTCTGAAATATAGTGTCTTCTTCACGTCCGAAATTAACTGACTATGTTGTGATTATGTTCGGTGTAGCCAGTTGGTTTCTGAAGTTTAAGAAACATATTATATTTCAGAACATATTGTGTCTTAATACTAGGTAAGACAAATAATATGAAATGGAACTTAGCGTGTATTTTTGTTTGCAGGAAAGTTCCGTGCTACGACTGATTGCCTACCTGGCCCGCTCTATCCGTCCCACCACACTCGAGTGGCTCACCAAGCTGGACTCTCTTGTTGATCGATACTACAAGCAGGAGACGAGGCCCAACATACGAATCAAGGTAGGAGCTATGAAGCTAGAGGGTCTAATCTTGACCTATCAAAAAAAATTTTGCCTTCTACCAGCTCCCCACCCATTACACGACAAACCGAACTACCACAGCCTCGAAACACTTTGACGTGTAGAACATAGCAGAGGTGAATGCCGGTCAGAAAAAAGTTTTGCTACGATCGGGATCGAACCTGTGTTCCTCCACTAGCGATGCTGTTTTTTGTTTAGGTAGTGGAGGTGGTATCCAGCGTACTGGCTCGATACCGCTATATCTACGAAGAGGAGCTTGTCGAGCGGATAATCTTGACGTACATGACTCACGTGGAGCTAGAGCCGGAGCTGTGTGTGAGGAACGCCGTGGCGCAGTTGCTGCTCGCCCTCGTGCAGGAGTCAGACTCGAAGAAATGTCTCGACGTTTTGAATATCCTTGAAAAGGTATTTTAGTTATGGTTGAACATCCAGTCGCTATTTTTTTTTCTGCACCCACCCTACCACCTACCCAGTGCAAGGTACTTTGACAAAACTGTAGTCGTTTCTCAAATCGCAGTCTTGATAGATTAAGAAAAATTCTAGTAAACCTAACGTATATGTATACGCTGTATATGTATACCACCAAAGGCAAAAAAATGTTTTTTCGGACCTTTATTTCTCTTTTTCAGCTTCTTAACCGGCCCTACGACCAAAATATTTCTAACCTGAACACCGAGGGGGACATCCTTGATATCAAGACAGTAGCTGCAGGTCTAATTCAAGTATTTCGTGTGAAAATTCATCAAACGCCGGCATGCCATGCCGTCAAGACGTACAAAATTCTGATTGCACATCTTGAGAATCATTACCAACACCACAGCGTGCTTGGTTTTCCTCACAACGTCCATATAATGGTAAGAATCACCACCTAGCCCACTCTTTTCCCTTCATATTATATTTCGCAACATTTAAATAACCAACAGTTTCCTCAAAAAATAGGAAGAAAAATAATTCTGCTGCCACGTGGTAGAGAATTCAGCCTGAAACTAATTTTTCTTCTAGATTTTCGAGATGTTGCTGAAACTTCGTGTCAATAGACTGGGTCACGTGGGACTAGTGGAGTCGTCGGGTGCTCGCTTCAGCCCGTACCTCACTCTGGAGTCAGGGTCATCAGGTTCGTCTGGACCTCAGGGTGGGTCAGCCCCTCCCAGTCCAGCACCGCTTCCCTTCTCGCTAGCGTCTGCCTCCAAGGTGAACTGGGTCACTATCTCACGACTTTCTTGGAACACTCATAGAAATTTATTTGTTCTGAAATATAATTTGTATTTTTAACGTCAAAAATTAACTGGCTATGTTGCGATTTTACGATCGAGTGATATTCGTCAACAAAAAATTTGTCCGAAATCAACCGATCGTTAAATCACAACATAGCCTCATAATTTATGACGTTAAAAAGACATAATATTATATTTCAGACATTTAAATATCCAATAGTTTCCTCATTTTTTTTTTTTGTGTGGATTCTATTATACATCCAGCTCCGTTCTACCCAGGATGCCCACTGTAGAAGTTGGACACCACTGGTTTGTGTTTTTTAACCTTTTATCAAAGGCGTTTTTATTCGATTAACCGTGAAAGGTTATTGATACCCACTGTAAACATCCATGCTACCAACAGAAAATCTGCGGTACCGGGATTCGAACCCGGGACCCTCCGTTTACGAGTCCAGTGTGTTGACCACAGGACCACGGAGGGCCGCTAGTTTCCTCATAAAAAAAAAAAAATAAATAAAAAAAAAAAAAAAAAAAACGTAAACAAACAGAACAGTGCGATTGGTTTCAGGTGATCGTGTTAGCACTGCGTAATGAGAAGGACTGGCGCATTGTGAATCTTCTGCTACAAGAGTTGCCAACCGTGATGCAGAACAAAGCGCTCATTGCTGACAAATATGGCGCTGACGTCGGACTTCTTGCTGACGCTCTCTGCTCCATGGTATTTTATTTTTTAAGATTGAATGAATTGTCTGAATAAACCCACTGATCCAAAACGTGGGGTCTTGGTGTTTGGTTGTGCAAACACTGTGAAGTAACCAAAAGTCATTTTAATGAATTTTTGCTTACTTTATGTTCTTAAAAGAATTGACTAGTAGCTGTTGTTGCAACAAGGAGGTTAGTATGATAATATGAAAACGGCCTCGATAGCCGAGTGGACTAAATGGTCGACTTTTGAGGAGCAGAGAGAGCCGGGTCACACCCGTTCGATCCCAATCCTACCAAAAAGTTTTTCTGCTCGGCATTCACCTCTGATATGTTCAGCATGTCAAGTGAAATGTATATCGAGGCTGTGGTGGTTCGGAACCCACCTAAAACTGCAGGTCCCCATCGTTTACTCGATGGCTGGGGAGCTGGTATTTGGTAGTGCTGCCAGCTGAGCACAATGGATAGTTCTTGAAAACGGTCTAGTTGCTGGGCTTGTCCCCCCCAACCCTCTGCTAACGCTGCTAATGATAATATGAAAAAAATGCTTTGTTTTGGTTTAAACAAACAAACTAAAGAAATTATCTTTTCTTTTCAGGTGAGCGACAAATCTCTAAATTTGCCCGACAGCCTGAAGTACGTCCCGACCAAGTTAACTCGGACCGAGTTTCAGAGCTGCGTGTTTCCGGTGATAGCCGCCATATCCGCGTACCACACGTACCTGGAGCCCAGCCAGCAGGCTCGTTGTATCAAGTGTCTTGAGTTTGGGCTGGCCTCACGCTGTGCTAGCCAGTGTGTGTTGGCCATCACAACGTGTACTTTGGAAATGAGGGACGCCATGTATAAACTACTACCTGAGGTATTTATTATCCTGAGGTTAGGCCATGGGTATAACCTTAATTAAGGCTGAGAGAAAACTATTGGATATTTAAATATTCTGAAATATAGGTAATATGTCTTTTTAACGTCGTTACTCATGAGGCTATGTTGTGATTTCACGATCAGTTAAATTTTGGACAATTTTTTTTTTTTGTGACAAAAGTCACTCGATCGTAAAATCACAACATAGCCTCATGAGTAGTGACGTTAAAAAGACATATGATATTTCAGAATATTTTAATATCCAATAGTTTTCTCACAAAGTTTGAAATCGGAACGTAAAAAATTGCGAATGTATGGTGGCTCTTAAGCTTCTGAACTTGCCCAGCCCAGCACTTTTCTCAGCAAAGAAATGCTTTTTGTCAACAGTGTAAAGTACAGTGTTAGTAAACCAGTAAAATAATTTTGTACTTTTTTTGGTGACAGGTGTTGCTGAATCTATCCAAGATTTCAGCGACTGTTGTTATTGCCATCCCCATATTGGAGTTTTTATCAAGTAAGTCAATTATTTTTTTATACAAATCACCACCCCCTAACGAGAAATACTGTCTTCACATTTAGTACGGTAATCGCACCACCATTTCTATCTTTCGAAGGAATTCGTTCTCCAGTGAAAGCTAAACATAGTGTCCTATTCGCAGTCATCTGTTTCTCGGTCGAATAGCACACTATGTTTAGCTTTTAGAGCAGCCACAGCCATTGTTATCCAGTTCCGTTCATTGGGGGTGTGACGTACCATTTTTTTTTTCAGCTCTAACAAGTCTACCGAAGGTGTTTGCAAGCTTCGTGGGCGACCAGTACATGTCAGTGTTCGCTATAGCTCTTCCCTACACGAACCCCTTCAAGTATAACCACTATACAGTGTCTCTCGCACACCACGTCATCGCCGTTTGGTTCTTAAAGTGTCGGCTCCCTTTCCGCAGGGACTTCGTCAAATTCATCACTACAGTAAGTTATAGACTTGAAGCTAGAGGACCTGGAATCTAATCCCTACTTGTCTAGAATTTTACATTATTCTTGATGCAGTTTTTATTGAAGATCAAAAGTATCAATGAGCCTTGTGCATTATGTGGAATTTGGAGTATCTTTGTATCAGCCGCAAAGAGGGATGTAAAAATCTTAATTTGTTCCAAAAGTCTTCCCCCTTCGTAGGTATAGGGGTTGAAAATTTTGGCTTCCGTTAAGGGTATGTTTCATAGTTGAGACAGTAGAGTAGCTGTGTCCTTGTCAGACTAACGTCACAGCTGACTGCGGCAAAGTAGTTGGTACTACGGACTCTTGGGACATTACAAAAACAAATTACAAGACAACTTTCAAGAATGTCCCATCAGCCTCAACGTCATAACTCAACTCTTGCAAATCCGGCCACTTTACAGTCTAATCACTTTTTATTCAGTGTTAAGAACATACAGCGCGATAATATTAAAACTAAGTCAGCCATCAGCAATCCAATGATGTCCAGAAATACTGATTTTCTTCCTTTCCAGGGTTTAAAAGCGAACGCAATCGTCCCGTTCGAAGAAGGGCAGATGATGAAGTCAGAGTTGGCCGCTCTAAACGAGGACTCGACGAGCCGTAAACGGAGTTCCAGCTTGACGGAGCAGGGGTCGCGGAAACGAGAGCGGCCTTTACCGAATGCGCGGCTTGCTGCCGATCTAAGGCCCCCTATTGACGATGCGCTTATGAATTTCCATGTTGAGCTTACGGAGACTTGTATTGATCTCATGGCGCGATATACTTTTTCGTCGTGTGAAGCTCGCCCTACACGGTAAATAGATTTTTCAGAAACAGGTTTTCAGTGATTTTTTACAGTAAATTTTTTGTCTAAAACTAGGACAAATTCACAACGTAGCCAACTGATTTCTGACGTTAAAAAGACATACTATATTTCAGAACATTGTATTCTCAGTCTTAAAAACTGTTTGTTATTGTTTTAGGTCCCCCACAGCAGAGTTGCTACTCAGCGGCGGCCAATCACAGACGTGGCTTTTGGGTCATAAGCTAATCACTGTGACCACCAGTGGCTGCACTCAGAAGCCACACAAAAACAGCCTGTGTGACAGATGCTGGACTGTTTGTCGCTTGGATAGAGACTTATTGTCGCCAGAGCCAGAGAGCGACAAAAATGTCGCAGAACATACTACTGGTAAGTACCTACTGTAGTTACCATACATTTGTTTTTTCCGACATTTTTTTTTAGGAAACTTTTAGATATAATTTATCTTTTTAACGACCGAAATTAATTGGTGTTGTAATTTTACGATCGATATTTGTCCGAAATACCCTAAATCGTTCTGCTGACAAACGTTTCACGATTGTTTTTTCGTCTTAAACGTTGACCGTTACCAAGAGAGACTACTGTGTATGAAATAGCATTGTTTGAACATTTCAGAAGGTGTTTCGGAAGAGTTAAGGCAGTTGGGGGACCCTCAGATGGAGCGTCTGATCTTTGGGAACACATTAGAAGACGCGAAGGCCAGTAAAGATGTTTGTGCGTGCTGGTGCCAGGGGTGGGCTGAAATACATGTCCGACGACCTACGGGTAAATAAATAGTATTATAGGTTTCCCTCCTAAGCGAGCTATTTTTGTATGGTTGTAATGGGCAAAATACCACAGATATCAAAGAAAAAGCTGAAAACAGTCATCTAAAAACCGTATTCCCCCCTCTCAACAAACCCAGTATCTATTGAAGACATTTCTAAGGTTCTGCAATACTTAAAAAGAAATGCTGGAAAATATTGGAGGGAAATTTATTTAAAAAGTGAAATTATTTCCGGAAACAGTTATTGCAGTTGTTTCCTGTTTTGTCAATTTTTGGCGGGTTTTCAGGAGAGATGTCTTGGGTGATGCGTCTTGAGAATGAGACGCCATCTTTGAGTTCAGCGCTGGATAATCAACCCCTAACGGACTTGTCAGCGATATTCCTCCCTGCACAGACACCCCCTACTCTACTCAAACGACCCCCTACAGCCAGCGTAAGTAAAGGCATAGCGTAGTGGTTACATGTCTGACTAGTCACTGAAGTTGGCGAGTTCGAACTCTAGCGGGGTGAGATCTTTTCTCCTTTTTCTTTTTGTTTCCGTTTTTTCCTACCATCTTTTGAGAGGATACTGTTGGATATTTAACTCCGCGTAAGTACCTGGTGGTTCGGAGTCCACCTTAAACTGTAGGTCCCCAAACAACGCTTGATAACCACACCTTGAGCACATACCAGAGATAGCTATTTCCTCTCGGGAGTACTCCCCATGGCTATACAACACACACCAGGGATTAGCTGAATAAATTCTCCCAAAGAGAGATGATGGCCATGGTGTGGAAAAACTGCAGAGGGATTGGTTTGTTCGGGAGTGATCAGCTATGTGATCATCACCACACGGACATAGCTGGCTGGGGACGGCACAATACATCTTATAAGCGAATAGTACCTAGGATGCGACCAATGAGAACTAAGGACTCTCTTCATCCACCAATGACACGTTTATCCTATTATAGAGCAGCATTGAGGAACCGTCTGAGGAGCCAGCCAATGCGAGTGCAGGGATTTTGTCCATATCCACCAACAGCCTACAAGCGGCTCCGACATTTTCTCATCAAACGAGCCCCGGCCCCGTTTCGAGCAGTCACCCAGTCAGTATACCTGGCTCTCCTTGCAGCCGCCAGAGTTCGCGTGAGAGTTTGACATTAGAAGAAGGCAATGGCGACGAAGACGTTGACGATGAAGATGATGATACCTTGAGTGAGTACCTGGCCGTCATTTTGAATTTTTAAGAAGATTATGATAGCTGAACTAGTTGACTAAGGAAAATCACAAAGGGCATCAGAATGATGTCTGCTGGTGTCTTCTCTTACATCTTCGATTTTTTTTTGTTCTTAAATATAATGTATCTTTTCAACGTCATTAACTATGCTCGGACCACGATACCCCAGACTTCTTCTGATTCTTTCTAATAGAAAAGAAACAATTATAGTCTTCTGAAAGTAAGATGACCCTTAAGAACCATCTATGAACACTCCAGCAGGTCTATTCTGGATCTTTGGTTGTTAAAATCGCGTTAAGCTCTTAATGCTAGACCGGCCCACTTTGTTTGTTATCTCGGCGTTAGATTCGCGTTAAGAGAACGGAAATACACCAGCAGAACGATATGTACTTAGCCCGTTTATTTTTGATGTTTTTACAAGACCCCATGTAACAAAAGTTTCAATTTTATAATTGCAAGATGATGTGTGTGCGATTTGGACTGGGATATTCACGTTTTAGTTTTATGTTTAGGTGCAATTGTAGGCACGACATATTGCATGAAACAAATGTTATACATCTGTTGCATGACCTACAGGTCAGCCTATGTGTCTAAATTTAAGGCATGATTTGTTTAAGCTGCATACGACTAGCCAGAGTGTTGCGAGTGAGATACTGTCACTAGTGAGTTTTAAATCATCAGTGTCTTCTTACAATCTTGTTTGTTTATGTTTTTCAAATCTTTTTTTAGGACACTGTTGGATATTTTAAAGTTCTGAAATGTAATAATTGATTGTAATTATTGTCAATAAAAATGTATCCGAAATTAGTCGATTGTAAAATAATAACATTACTTCGGATGTTAAAAAGCCATAAGTACTATATTTCTTAACATTTAAATATCCAACAGCTAAAAATTATTGTCGAAAAAACGTAAACAAATAGGAAATGTATATGTGACACTCCTGCCAGCACCTTAGTCTTCATTTGTTTTGCACGGTCTTGCATGCGCTGTTTGTTTGTGTTTTTGTTTTAGTTGTAGTTGTGCACTGTTATTGTTAGTTTGTATTTAAACATAAACATGTTGCTTTCAGATTTATGTTACCCCAAAAAAACACAGCCTTCTGCTATGATTGGTATGTACTAGACAGCACATTATTTTCAGAACTCACACTTGACTCAGGGTGGATTGCAAAAGTCCAGTTTAACCCGAAGTTAAGGGTCCGCTTAACCTGACGATGCATTTTTTGCCGCCCATAAGATTAACATTGCGAGCGGCGATTCATTTTCAAGGTTTACCCTTGGTTGGAAAGACACAAAATTTTGCCTTTACCTAGCCCTAACAATGTTGTAGGTCGTCATCGAAGCAGATTTCCCAATTTTTTACTGGTTTTCGAGATACAGCACTTTTCCCCTTAAAAAATTGAGGTATGCGATATGCGATGCTAGCATTTGCAAAACAGTTGCAATAAAAGAAACCAGTGAGAAATGGGAAATCTGCTTCGAACACTCCCTAGAACATTGTTAGGGCTAGGTACAGGCAAAATTTTGTGTCTTTCCAACCAAGGGTAAACCTTGAAAATGAATCGCCGCTCTCAATGTTAATCTTATGGGCGGCAAAAAATGCATCGTCAGGTTAAGCGGACCCTTAAGGGTGTCTGGTGTTTGTTCACGTGTTTTCTCCACACTTTATGAGGAAACCGTTGGATATTTAAAAGTTCTGAAATATAATAGGTATTTTTTTAACAGCCGAAATTAAGAGTCTATGTTGTGATTTCATGATCGGTTAATTTTGAACAATGTTTTGTTGATAAAAATCACTCGATCGTAGAATCACAACATTGTCTCTTAATTTAGGCCGTTAAAAAGACATATTATATCTCAGAACATACAAATATGCAATAGTTTCCTCATAAATTGTGCGAAAAAAAACGTAAAAAAACTCGACTGTGCCCTTAAGGTACACAACTACTTAACCGTTAAGCAGAACTTATAAAATCCACCCTAAGAATCTTTACCTTCGCTTTATATAAACGTTAAGTATATACCTAATCCAAAATGCATCTTCCAGTTAACACAGTATATATACATTGCTATTTGTTTACGTTTTTTCCGACCATGTTTTGAGGACACTGTTGGATATTTAAATGTTCCGAAATATAATATGTCTTTTAAACGTCCGAAATCCGTGATTTTATGATCGAATGATACTTTTCCAATCCATGTTTAGTTAAACGTTAGTGGACCCAGCACCGCCTCAACCAGAGTTAGTATTAGGAACCACCACCGAAAAACTGTCAAAAAATAACTAAGTTATTTTTTGAGCGAGAGTTAGTATTAGGAACCACCACCGAAAAACTGTCAAAAAATAACTAAGTTATTTTTTGACAGTTTTTCGGTGGTGGTTCCTAATACTAACTCTGGTTGAGGCGGTGCTGGGTCCACTAACGTTTAACTAAACATGGATTGGAAAAGTATCATTCGATCATAAAATCAACCGAAAAACTGTCAAAAAATAACTTAGTTATTTTTTGACAGTTTTTCGGTGGTGGTTCCTAATACTAACTCTGGTTGAGGCGGTGCTGGGTCCACTAACGTTTAACTAAACATGGATTGCAGAAAATACCACAAAGTTACGAGTTCCCTCTTAAATCATACTTTTCCAAGCCAGTTAATTCTCAATGTTTAAAATGCATATTATATTTCACAACATTTAAATGTCCAACAGTTTTCTCAAAAAATAAATAAACAAACACGATTGTGTGTTGCTCTTTAAAAATATGAGTGTGAAGTAGGACTCTTTGCATGAAGGCCTTTGGGATCGTGGAGGCCTTAGCATGACGGCCTTTGGGACCATCCAGGCCTTAGCATGAAGGCCTTTGGGAATTTTTCAGGTGGCAAATCCAGAAACCCAGTCCGTCGCTCCAATTCCAGCCCTGAGATGAGCGCAAGCTGGAAAAGTCCGTTCCTGAAGGACAAAGGTCCGGGGGGTCACGAGGATTCTCCTAAAGCGAGGGTGTCGTGTGAGGCAATTCCCGAGGAAATGACCCCCCCGGACGGGAGCGGGGGGCCGCCTGCGCCTATGGTCCCCCGCATAGACCCGCCTAAGGATTTGCGTTTGGATTTGGGGCTAAGCGTTGATGTGGCTGTACGAAGTGTGAGAGGTCCTGCCACTACCGGAGAAATTGGTAACTATCACCCTGTCTGCCTCAACCACCTATAGCACAATAGACTACTTACCGACGGCCATCTTGCGTACCAATTTGAATGACACCGTGCTGGGCCCTTCGATATTTCAAACCTTTGGTTTAGGAATTATTTTCTGGACTGAGTAGACCCTTTGATCTTATCTTATTACCTTATGAAATTTACTTGAAGTTACTCACTTGTGAAAGGATACATTCCAGTCTTTTTTACGTCTCTGAATGCAAAAATTTACTGCACAACAGCGAGGCATTTTCCCAAACTGTTCGTTGCTGTTAAGAGCGATCACACGATCGTGTTTGTTTACGTTTTTTATGCACACTTTATGAGGAAACTATTGGATATTTATAAATGTTCTGAAATATAATAATATGTCTTTTGGACAATTTTTTTATTGTAAAATCACAGCATAGCCTCATAAAGACATATTATATTTCAGAACATTTAAATATCCAATAGTTTCCTCATAACGTGTGCATAACAAAACGTAAACAAACACGATTGTGTGGTCGCTCTTAACAGTCACCTTGCTGATGGACCTAATCAGTATAGTTCCAAATGGTGTCACTTGTTTCTACGTTTCCAAGCAGTCTTTTGTAATATAGGTCGTCGGTGCAAACTGACTACCGAAATGTTGATGATGTGGCGTTTAAGGGTCCGCTATACCTGACGGTGCATTTTTTGCCGCCCATAAGATTAACATTGCGAGCGGCGATTCATTTTCAAGGTTTACCTTTGGTTGGAAAGACACAAAATTTTGCCTGTACCTAGCCCTAACAATGTTTTAGGGAGTGTTCGAAGCAGATTTCCCATTTTTTTACTGGTTTTCGAGATACAGCACTTTTCTTGAGGTATGCGATGCTAGCATTTGCAAAACAGTTGCAATAAAAGAAACCAGTGAGAAATTGGGAAATCTGCTTCGAACACTCCCTAGAACATTGTTAGGGCTAGGTACAGGCAAAATTTTGTGTCTTTCCAACCAAGGGTAAACTTTGAAAATGAATCGCCGATCGCAATGTTAATCTTATGGGCGGCAAAAAATGCATCGTCAGGTATAGCGTCCTCTTAAACAGAGTGGGGATGCTCCTTTCTCTATATTGTGTATAATAATTGGGGTGTCATTCATTTGTCATTCATTTGAATTGGGAAATCATCGAACTATGAACGGGTTGTCATTCACTTGTCATTCATTTAAATTGGGAAATCATCATTCGAGCTTTGTCATTAATTTCTTGGGAATATATAATAATACATAGTGCCTACTTTATTTACTAGTAGATTTCTCTTGTTAAGGCTGAATATACATTCGCTATTTTTTTACGATTGGACTTCAAACTTTGTGAGAAAACTATTGGATATTTAAATGTTCTGAAATATGTTTTTTGTCAACAAAAAAAGTGCCCAAAATTAACCGATCGGACGTATTGTATTTCAGAGTATTTAAATATCCAATCCTCATGAAGTGTGCAGAAAAAACGTAAACAAATAGCGAATGTATGTTCGGCCTTAATTTTGTGATTATGTGATAGAAACGGGTTCGGATGAACATACGGCTCTACCAGTGGCGAACTTCACTAGGGACCGAAGCAGAACCATCTCAGTAATGTCTCCCGTGAGGAAGTCTCGGTATGAGATGGCTATGGACCAAGCCAAGCCAAAACCACACTCACCGAGGAACAAAGATACGCCTCGCTCTGGCGTTTCTCCCAGGTAGGTACAAATTTTTTGTATATACCAAAATTTTTGCCAATTTATGTCAAGGTATTGTTCGTCCTGCCTGCTCCGTGCCAAAACACTGCAGTTGATAAGAGTCACCACACTATCTGATAGTACCATTTCTGACGCTCAAAAGAAATATTATACTTCAGAACATTGAAATAGGTATCCGTCTTAATGTTGTTGTATTTTCTTTCAGCTTTGTGTTCCTACAGCTGTACCATTCAGCTCACTTCGGCCCTAGCGACGAGAAACCCATCCTCATCTCCAACAACCTGGGCATTCAACGAGCAATCATGGCTCTCGACTTCATTCCGCCTTTTGAAACACACAAGGTATGAGAAATAGTACCAAATACCATCAGTCATGGTAGTACACGACGAGGGCCTGCAGTTTCAGGTGGGTTCCGAACCACCACAGCCTCGATATACATTTCACTTGACATGCTGAACATATCAGAGGTGAGTGCCGATTAGAAAAACTTCAATAGGATCGGGGTAGAACCGGTGTTCCTCTGAAGACCAGTCGTTTGTTACAGGTGGGCGTGGTCTACGTTGGTCCCGGCCAAGCTGGTAACGAAGTGGAGATGCTCCGTAACGAGTTCGGCTCCCTACGTTACGCGCTGTTTTTACAAAGTCTGGGAACACTGATCAATCTGAAGCATGCTGACCCGCAGTCAACGTTCCTCGGGGGCCTCGACAAAAGTGGCGTTGACGGCAAGTTCGCGTACATATGGAAAGATGACGTTACACAGGTCAGTTTCCAGGACTATCGAATCTCGATCGATACCGGTACGTGCACCACAATCCTGTCGCAACTATCGATCTATAATATCGAAAGTTTACTCTATGGTTTCTCTTATTGTAGTCAGCACTACCTGTGCATTGCCTATAAGTAGACAGGGCTTTGAAGAATTGGGATAGATTTGTGAACAAACTTTCGTAAAATTGAATTAATCAGACTGTCTTTTACATACTTATATTCCAGGTGACTTTCCATGTGGCCACCCTGATGCCTAACAAAGACTCAGATCCGAACTGTAACGCCAAAAAACTGCACATCGGCAACGACTACGTCACCATTGTGTACAACGAAAGCGGAGAGGACTACAACTTCGTCAAGCTGGTAGGAATAATTCTACCGCCATGCCGTGTTAATTCCCAAGAAATTCGGCGATTTTCTCTTTACTCTATTATGGTGGGACGCAACAAATTTTTAGATAAAAAGTAATTTAGTAGTTACTTACTAGGAAAACAACTGGTATCGTGTATTTTTTCAGGGCCAGTTCAACTATCATTATGTTTTTTTCAGGGCCAGTTCAACTACGCGAGTGTCGTGATCCAACCAATGGACATGGGCAGTAACAAAGTAACGGTCAAGGCCCGCGACGAGCTGGCGGAGCACATTGGGCACGGCGAGCAGAAGATCGTGTCCGACGAGAATCTGCCGATACTTGCCCGCCAGCTAGCTCTTCATGCCAATGTACGTGAGGAGGGCCAGGGCCTGGCAGCACTACCAAATACCAGCTCCCCGCCCATCGTGTTACTACACGACGGGGACCTACAGTTTCTGGTGGTTCACTTGAGATGCCGATCAGAAAAATTTGGATAGGCTCGGGATCGAACCCGTGTGACCCAGTTCTCAAGTTTTCCTAGGACTACCATCTAAATTACTCGTACCTAACGCACAATTGTTATTTCCAGCTTGCGTCTGAGGTTTGCCGAAGCCTCAAAACGAAAACCAGGGACCCGTACGCTTCCAACTGGCTGGAGCGCCTGCGAAAGATCAAGCGCCTGCGGAAGAAGGTTCTCGAGCTGGACGAGCCTGCAGATTCGCAACCGCAGCCTAGAGGGACCAAACGCCCTGACCCCATCGATGACTTCACAGAATATACCTAGAACTGTTCCATGCCGAAAAAAAATATGCACTGATACCTACAAATATTAATGTGGATAGGCTTGTGGGACTTCAGTGCCAAAATCATGTTTGTGTTTTTCTCGGACCATTTCTTGAAGAAACTTTTGGAGATTTAAATGTTCTGAAAGCTAATACGTCTTTGTAACCTCCAAAATTTAACTGGCTAATGTTTTGTTGACAAAATCACAACATAGCCAGTTAATTTCTGACGTTCAAGACATTTAGGGTGCGTCCCACCATGCCCAGTTAAAATTAAACTGGAGATTTTGTCCCATGTTTACCATGTTAAATTTAACTTTTGAGTTAAATTTAACATGGTAAATCTCCAGTTTAATTTTAACCGGGCATGGTGGGACCCACCCTTAAATATCCAACAGTGTCTTCAAAAAATGGCCGGGAAAAACGTAAACAAATATCAAATGTAGGTATATTCCGCCTTAAGAGAGGTAGACCTATACCTACATGTTATTTTTATCGCAGTTATAGGTACTTCTTCTTGTGAACTAATAGGTAGGTACCGATTTTTAATAGCTATCTGAATTATACATTTTTAAAACGATTTGAAGGTTTTTGGTTCCCAGAACAAATTAGGGTCTGATTACGTAAAACGTCAATTCTTATAACGAGCGATTGCTGCAGTCCTTGACAAAACGTTCATTTCGGAACTCTCTCTATAGCGAACGAACTTATATGGGCCCTTGATAGCTTTTATAGAAAGACCACTGAATAAGCGAATATGGACGCACAGTTGCTGCTCTGAAACCTTGACACAGTAAGCTATTCTCAGCAATGTTTGACTTACCAAGGCCGAACCGGTGTGACCTGATTCTGTGTTCTTACAAAGACAACGACTTGGCTATGGATCATACTTCTCAGGTCTATTACGGATCTGTTAACGACTTTGATAACGATGAAGTAGTGTATAGTTACTTGACGCCAAGATCCATATAAGTCCGAATTTAACGGAGGGTTAACAGTTAACTGAGTAGTGTGGGATCTATCCTACCTATACATGTCTAAAATATCACTAGACGTTTCCTAACCTGTTTAATTCCAACAGGGATGGGGATAGAAATGACACACGTTTACCTTTTGGTTAGCGAATTCCATCCCCATTCCAAACCTAAAGGATAGGGGTTAGACAAAAAAAACAACAGTTAATTTTTAAAGCACTTATGATAAACAACTACAATTCGCTTATAACTAAAATACCATAATCTTAAAATGACACAATAACCAATTACACTATTATTATTATTAAACTTAAGCTCAAACAACGAGAGTACAATCAATTAAAAACTAGCCTTAGATAAATCCATGATCGAAAAACAATAGTATCTGATTTTGCTTACAAGAAATCACACTGTGATGTTATTTGGCAACCAGTTTGTTTACGGTGGTCCCACCCCCTCCCCCCCCTCCCCCATCGCTACCCCCCACCATGTGTTCGTTTATGTTTTTTCTGCACATTTTATGAGGACTATTGGATAGTTAAAAAGACGTATTATATTTTAGAACATTTTTTCTAGTATCCTCATATAGTGTGCAGAAAAAACGTAAACAAACACGACTGCGTAGACGCCCTTGACTGAGCACAGTGGGACGCAGCCTTACCCTGACAACAAATACTATGGAGGTTTATTCTCTGTCTACGGTAACTTCCTACAGCAAGGTCTCCTTACTACGTCATAATACATTCAGTCAGCAATAGTCAGCCTATGTACTGAAAAGTTGTGGAATGGTGGAGGGGAAGTAGTTACCTGGAACTGCATGTAACCTCACACCCTCTCTCCTGTACCATTACCGTAGACAGAGAGGTCAAAAGAACAAAAAAATATGTGACATAGCATGAGTTGTCAATAGGTTCATCCTACAACCCCCTGGATAGGGTACGATCGAGCCAAACCACCCTCACAATACTTAAATGCCATCGGCAACCCCCGACGTCTTTTGAGCAGATTTCCAAACCAAAAAAAAAAATAATCATCGCATAGCTTACAAATCAGGCAACTTTCGAGGTGGCAACGTTCGATAGATACATCAATTTACACTAAGTTAAGCACACATTGGGCAAACTTCCCGACAACTCAGAATTGGTATGAGAGAAGGAGCAGTTTAGGTGGCAACTTCATAGGAAGCAGACTTATCAATACTCTATGGCTAAAAAGAAAAGCAGTAGGCACCTGAACGGTTTGATTACTCATTTCCTGTGACACTGTAGGCTATTTGTTCTGAAATATAATATACTACTAAGAAACTAGACGTTAACATTCATGATATTAAGGCTATGCTTCACCTAACGGCGCATTTCTGCCAGCACAAGACAAACAATGCAATGTTTAACTTATGGGCGGCAGAAACACATCAGGTTAAACAACTAAAGACAAACTGCATTGAACCCGTCACTCTTAACTTAAGGAATTAACTAACTTAAGACACAGTTAAGGACAATTTTAAACAAGATTAGCTACCAAACTGGAATCGATTAAAGGTACAAAGTGAGGTACTAAGAAGGTTTGGCATCGCTCGCACCCTGCCCCCCTATTTGAGCATCAGTTATTTCCCACTATCTGAGATTACAACATTACGGGTACATTTCACAGGTTCCATAAAGTTCACTATGGCGTTATCCTTCGTTGGTGCCACGCTACAGTCAACTTCATAAGGATAATATGCTATAGTGTATAGATACTCAATCAATACCGGTAGGTGCACGGCCATCTTGTCGCAATTATCGATCGATATTATTATCGTCGCATTATACACCGTCTTCGTTTATTGAACAAGTAGCGACATTTCTCAAAATAGCCGTGTTTATAAACAAACCCACACAACACTCACATGTTCAATAAACAAACATCATTTTAGGTGCGACGATACCATAGAGAAACACAGCGGTTACCATGGACACCACAGAGTAATTTTCGATAATATCGATCGATAGTGGCGACAAGATGGTGGTGCAATTACCAGTATAAATCGAGTTTTGATAGCGGGAACTTTTGTAACTTGCGAAATCCACATTACTTAAGCCTCTTTAACATCTTGCCATCAAATTTTTTCTCCGTTTTCGATACAAGGAACACATGAACATTACTCTTTTGTTTTTTTCCGTAAATTGGTCTAAGAAATAATAATCTTAATGGAGTCGTATTGGTGACTAGAACTGCGTTTGTGCGACTCTTAGCCTCACTACACGACGTTATTTGTCGACAACTTTCCAAAATCATTAAAAAGTCAACAAATGACATGGTGTCGACAGCCTTAACATATCTCACCTGAGGGTTTCAAACATCACTACAAATATCGGTCAAAAATGAGATGTAGCGGTTACAATAAACGGACGTTCCATTCCCACAGCTCCACGCCAAAAATATTACACAAACTCCTGTTAAATCCTATGGTGCTAAAATCGATTTGGCGTGGAAAAGCTGGAGTGGAACAGCCAAGAATATTCAAAGACCAATAATTCAATTGACTTCCTTTCGTAATTTCTTGGCGATTTTGGGTTAAGGTTGTGGCACGATGCTGTATGGGTGTCGTTAAAGACAGCACAGTATCACACAGCCTTTAAGTCCACAAGCTAAGCATTGAAAATAAGACCATCAGATCAACCGAATGATTTACTTTGCCAGTACAAGTTTTGCCTAGTAAAATTTAAAAAAATGCATTGAACACGCTCACAACACAAAATCTTGCCAGCAACGTTTCTGCAATGTCTCAAAAAAACGTCGCAATTATTTGTCCAAGTAAGTTGCTTGAATAGTTTGTGATGTACGAGGGTGTTTCAAATTTTGTCGGCATTTTGCTATAAATATCATCTTCACCGTTGAGTTTCTTAACAATACCAAGAAAATAAATTAGGTTAGCACTTAAAGTAATAGTTGTTTTTGGAATATGTTATTTTAGTCTTTTCAGCAAAATAAGGTTCAGTGATGGGTATCACCAGTGAAAGGTATCACCTGTGACAACAACCACCAGTGAAAAGTATCACCAGCGATGACTATCACCTGTGACATCACCCGTTTTGAAAGCCTCCGATAAAACACAATTTATGACCTAAAAAAATAATTTTATTTTCGGGGCGCTAACCTGAACCTTCATATTTTACGTATTGTAACAGCACTGAAGATATTTCTCACGTGGTACGGAAATGAGTAACAATAAGACTGAAGATATTTGTTGCATTTATTTTTCGTTTGGTGACATTTTCTGAAGAAACTGTTGGGTATTATTTTTCTTTTTAATATGTCAAAAATTATTCGATCGTAAAATCACAGTCTGACATATTATATTTCAGAACGAGTCTAACAGTTTCCTCGTGACGAAACGTCAACAAAGACTGACAGCCCTTTAGAATAATTTGAGGTCCATATAAGTCAGGGAGCGTCACGTATTGTAGGTAAACAATATCTTATAGTTTTAGGTTCGGAGCTTTTGTACCATACGATAAACAAAAGACGATAATTAATTAATGAGTTACGACAGTAATTAATCAGGTATGGGAACAGCCTCAAAGTAAGACGGGCACAAAAAATCACCACCATACTCCACAGTCAAAGTAAGAAGAATACAGCATTCTCTTTGTCTACGGTAACTTGGGACATCCCACCATGGTAAAAGGGTCTTCTTATACGTCGATATACAAACAGTCAGCCATGGTTAGGCTATGTACTTGGTGGAATGCCGGAGGGGAAGTGCTCTCAACCAAATCACCATGGACAGTAAGTAGTACAACAATATTCCAATTTACTCCGCCGCTTAGTATGTACGGTACTAAGGAGCTTCTCCACTTCGCGCAAAGGTCGAATCACAATAGGACACATAATATACCAGGAAACGATTTTTCTGTGCCTCCAGAATATAAAACATGTCTTCATACGGGTGAGTAAGATTTGCCCATAGTGGAACAGCGCCGTTAGCGACCAACAACACAAAATTTGTTTAAACCACCTTCTGCAAAGGCCTAAAAACTCGATTCAAATTACAATGATTGAAAGAATGATTGCAATTTTGGCATTTGGGAGACGTTATGTTTATTTCGGTACCACTGAAAAAAACCAAAGCACTTTTTCTTTCTTTCGCTTTTTTTAAGTCAACATAAATAAACATGACCTCTCTCCCATGTCACCTTAATTTGTGGAATCACTGTGAGTTGGGAAGTTATACTGACGTATTACTGAGCATAGAACTTCTGAAATGGTCTTTACTATTAAAAAATACGTTGTGCATAACACAATATCACTAATTTAATTTTTACTAAAATGGTTGGAGTTGTAGTCGCAAGATGATTATACTGCGATATGGTTATTGTTCTGTTGCAAGTTTAGGTAGGTACGTTTTTTTTGTTGTTTTTTAAGGTACATAAGATTAGTCCGACCGAAGTCATCGAAATTGCACAACGAAATTAATACTCTAAAAAGGATACGTTAGAAAAGCGTTCTTCAAGTCAAAGTAAGTCATGAAAGGGAGAAAAACGAATGCCTTGCTTGTTTTTCACGAACGCTTTGAAGTGTACGATATGACGTCCGATATTCAACATTTGAAGGCCGTAGCTGCAAAGCTGACATGTTTTTAAGACAGTTTTTCCCTCAGTCAGTGAAGGCTAGACGTCCTCTTTCTTCATAGCTTCGCGGGATAATTATTTGGTCTCGGACGTAAGAATGACGCATTATATTTCAGAATCTAAACAACCAGCGTTGAATCTACAGCCTACCGCACACATTCGTTCGAACGATGTACACACAAAAATATATTGTAAAACAAAATTGTAAGATGGCCCAGATGAGTGATAAGTTGGAATGGACGAGGTATTCTACGTTTATTTGCTAATATTGATATTCAAACATTTGCGAATAGTCCCTAATTAAACTAATATAAGATGCACCATTGCTTTCCTTGCTCACTTCTAGCAGGGTACCCGATGGAACAAGGCACAAACTAAACCAAGTTGGTCAATCTAACAAGTTCCCCCTAAGTTAAACAAACAAAAAATATTATTTTAATACTCATTTTTAAGACAGTCGATACAGTGATGTATTGCCGTTTCTTACTGAAACTTTTCTGAAGAAATTTGGATAATATTTACTTGCCCCTTTACTTCTTATCGTCAGAATTAAACTAGTTTCGTGAAAATGGTACATTAGAACAAGTTTCGTCAGAAAAGTGTCATTAAGAAACGTCAAGAAACCAGCAATGGCTAGAAATTTTAGTTCATGAAGAGCCCGCTAGAGCATAGACTTTTAAGCGCCAAACGTAGTGGTTTTCAAAATGGCGTCCAACGTCAAAACTCCATTTCAAATAGAATTAGGAAATAAAGATATTGCATTGTTCAAACCAAAGATCATCGTATCAACAAAAAAAAGACCGGGGAACTTTCGCATTGTACCAACTGAGCCGCGCGTCAGAAAACCTAACACAACTATTTTCACCCGTATATTTTAACTTAGGTAATACTTTAATCCCGCAAATTCGCTGAAAATAATCATAGTTAACTTTAGAGACACGGCGGTTTTGGACGTAAAAATTAAGTGGAGAGAGAGCTTCCAATCTCTTTGGACTGGCTAATCAACGGAATACGGCACTATTGGTTGCTATTACTTTTTCTGCATCAAATTTTTGTATTGGACCATAGCCTTGCACAGTGAAACAATTAAAACTCCTGAGCCCTCGCGAAACTACTTTCCAACTCAATGTATGGTAAAGGCGTAGAAAATTCAAAAAACTCCACTGCACAAAAGCTATGGGCGACTACGTGTTCTAACATTGTCGGGAGCTATCATATTGTAGGCAAGAATTGCCAGTTGGCAGCAACACGAACAGATGCAGTAAAACCATAGCAACACTCCAAAAATTCCTTAAGATAAAAAGACAAAACATGAACCCAAAAGATATCACATGAGTTAGCAAATAAGTCCATCATTATCGTCTTACTTTGAAATAAAAGCTTTGTCACAAATTTATTGTATTCGAGTGATATTCATGGACCTATCCAAGGCATTTCAATCAAATTCAATCACATTGAAATGTTCGCGTTGACCTGTTTTATTTTAAACTATTCTGAGTGCGTAGCTTTTCAGAGTAGGTATATATTTTTGCTCACTGTGTACTTAGGTGCTGACAACACTGGATTTAATATACTTTAGTTTCGAGAAATGCATTCGTTAAGTGGGCACTTATTCCTACCAAGCGGTTCCTAAAATTATAGCGAACTTGTAAAATTCTCATGTATCCGTAAACTTTTTAACCAGCCCTCGTATCAACAGAACCATATGTAGAGATGGCCCTGACTAAATAGTGAAACCTCTTCCTGTAGGTTGAGCTTTTTGTAAGACAAAAAAATACAAGGGCTGTTAAGGAAGTTTTGGCTACGCACCCCAACAGTACGGCGGTATGGTGTTTTAAGATATATCGCACTTAGTTATTTTGGGTCATCACAAACGCTAAACGCTAACATCAATCTAAACTTAACTTTCACGACCCTTGGGAACCAAACACTCGCTCGCTCGTAAGCTTAATATAAGGAGGCCATTTTGTTCTTCCTCAGGTCATGAAAGAATCTTAACTGTAACTTAGAGGTTAAGTAGTGGAGATTCCAGCACCTCTGTATATTGGCACTAACCTAAACTCGGTGAAATCAATCAAAATACTCGGAATGACGGTTTTTTGTAATACCGACCAGCACACCGTTCAATACTCATTTCTACTGAGCGGCCATATTGGTTTTTGAAATCCTATTCGAGTGTTTTTAAGGTATTTCGACTTCCCAGGGAACGTATGCGCCACTTTTGAACTGACTCCCTACGCTTGAGGGAGCAGGTGTCATTTGGAAGCTCTGTTCGTTGGAATAAATGTATGTAGCGACAATGCATAGAAATTTCACTTGAAGTCGGTTTCACAATCCTCGGTTTTAACTGTGAGTTAAGATTCAGTTAATTTTTAAGAGTCCTCGTAAGTTTAATCTGACTCTTGTCCTTTACAATTATTAACAACATGAACTGAACAGCGTCAGATTAACTGTAAACTGATGACGATGAAAACGACCCCAAATTTGCACAGAAATATGTAATCTTACACGGTGCACTGGCCAAAACAAAACGCACACTTTTACAATCAACTGTTTTGGCATCGAGTAAGTAACTGAGTTACTTACTACTGTACTACGGGTACTGGGACTAGAACCTATCGACAGGGAAGACAGTCTCCACAAGAACAAAGCTCTGCCGTTACAATTATTACATTACAAATTTATCCAATTCAGTCTGTAAGTGAAGTCCCGCTCATTACATTGCACGTCCAATACCGATATTTTATATACGAGGGTGCTTCCTATTTTTTTTCCTCTTTAACGCCAATTATTTTTTTTTACGTTTTTACATATTAAAAAAAAGGCACTTGTTTGAATATAAAGGTAGGGGGATGATTGACTCAAGGTGAGGTGGAAATGAGGAGTGGAGGGTGCGCAAGTGAGATCGAAGTCCAACGGGTTTTCGGCGAGGTTGCACAACCACAGGACTAGTGTCAAATTACAAAAACTTGTACCTTGGATCACGATACAAGCGACAGTCATAGGCGACGCTAGCGCCATACCCTCGCCTGGTGAGGAAAGCGTGCGGCTCAGGGGAATCATGCATCATAAACAAGACACAGTCGGCGGAAAAAAAATCAACAATTCATGGCAGCTACAAGAAAGACATTATTGAGAGGACACTGTGTTGTGCTTATGGATTTTGGCCTTCTTTAATTCGGGGCACAGCTGGTTTCAGATCAAATGATCCCAACTCGGTTACAAAAAGTGGCGCCCAACGTGGGGCTGTAAAAATAACTTTGAAGGTTTTAATTTTTGTTCATAAACCTTTTTATTGTCTTCAATTGAGAATCCGTTTACTTTTGTTTTGAGATACACTGACTAAAGGCGCCACCCCATCAGAAACCAGCGTAAAAATCAAAAGACCGAGACGAGACTTACTTCAATGTTACCCCTAATTCAAATAGGTTTACTTTAACTGAGATTATAGATTTACTACAATTTTGAATTAACTAACTACAGACTAAAAACAAGGATGAAGTAACGAGAAGGCAGCTTAAGTCGTAGATTTTTAGACCCAAGGTTTCCCAATTCAAAATGGCGGACAGCATTAGTGTGGCTTGTACGGAACACAGGGAAATCACACGCTACTGCGCCACTTCACCTAATCAAAGAGGAACTTCAACTCGCTTTACCGACTCAGTTTGTACATTAAAAAATAAAAGCAAACGTTAATATTAGGCTGTGGCGGCCATTTTGGTTTTTTTGAGTATTCCTTCCTTGTGCAATGTTATTAAAATGTCACAAGTATTTTATGTAACTTGATTTTACCATAAACCAGTAAGGCCACCTTATCGCCTTACATCATTGATAAATGATTTTAACAAAATTAAGAAGCGTTCAATTCGTATTGTGTGATTCCTGGACCCCTTAACTAAATTAAATGAAACGCTACTCGCCCATTTGCAAGACTTCACTTAAGCCTTAACTTTACCTAATTAACTACATACTTACATACTAGGTACTTTTTGAAATGACTACGAGCTAACAGACACAGCAGTGGTTTTCAAATTTTGCCTTAACATTTTCAACTAATCTTTCTATTTTCTCTTTTGTTATGTTATAAGTAAGTAAGCATACATTGGCAGATATTTTGGTTACCCCAACATACAGCCTTAAAATGTTTTTAAAAAAATTCCCGCCATTTTTTTTTGTCTGTGATGTCTACTTCTTAGTCGCGCAGGTAATGGGATTTGTTATAACAGTATAATATCCTGCAGATTTTTTGCTACTGCATTAATAATGTTTATGAGTAGGTAATAAAAAATAAAAAATGGCGGGAAAACTTTAAAATCTGTTTTAAGAGAATTAAGAGGTCATCACTACCATTTGAAAACCATTACTTTTGGGAACGACTAACGGCAATGCCTCTTAAGTCAAGCACACGGAAACATTTACAAATTGTTGTACAATTGTTGTACAATCTACCAAACACCTTCTACACTAAAACAACCCACCAACCGTAAGGATAATTTACTTAAAACGACAAAATAACCTTTGATTAAAAAGAAAAGCGCTGGAAAGGGGAAAATGCGTTTCGGTGACGCTATTGCTCCTATATTTACCTTACTCGTTTGATTATCGTCTAAGTATTTAGTATTGGTAGTATTGTGTATTCTAAAATTAGACATAGGAGTTAAACATACATGCTAACATTTGGTAACTCGAAAGCAAGAGCATGGTGTGGTCCTCATCACAAACCTATCGTTATTTTTCACGCAGCCTCCGTTTCAATACGCTATTTACACAACATTCCCACACCCCAGCAGCCATTTGCGATTTTAGGCACATTTAAGCGCCTGTTACACGTTTATATTATTGATTAAATATGTAACCAGAAAATATGCTAAAAATGTAACGGACCTCCTTTCAAATAGTTTACTGCAGCTCTTTTACGGAACTTTTTATCACGCGTGATAACCGCGTGATAAACATTTATAATGCTATTTTCCCTATGTTTTCGTGATAACTGCGTGATCACACGTGATAAAAAGATCCATAATAGGGCTCCTGGATATCTGAAGTTAATACTTCGAGAACAGTGAAATATTATCTGACTATAGGTAGATACATGTGTTAGCCAATGGCAATAAACTATTTGGATACTGTTCGTGTCAAAAGTAGAAATGTGCATAAAACAAGAAACGTGTAACAAACACCTGACCACAGACTAACAGTCCGTGAGCAGTTAGTTTATGTTCTTTCATAATGCTCACAACCGACATCACCTCTCTCTCATCGATAAATCGATCATATCGATGAATCCTTACTACTATTATCTTGATTACTATTACCTTACGAACAGGGTTTCAGCTGTAACAATTATGATAATCGACCACTACCAAGAACGCGCTTACCATTATGTGAACTCAACGGTAACCATTCCATCTTAAAACGATTTCGTGATGTATACAGATTAAATAAAAACAAAATGGCTGCCGAGGGAGGCCATAACGTTGGTGCATGACACTACTCCTCTTTAATATGAATCGATCCTACACGTTGTTGGCTTTTGCTTACTTGCGCTTTCTATTTACTGCCTCGGTGCACTGAGTGTATTCTTTTGTTTCCCATACACTACGATACTCGACATGCACCACCATAGCGGCCATTTTGGAGTGACGCAAGTGGAAGGTGGTCCCATGCAACACTCACTTGTTGTGCAGCGGTTACCATGGAAACCATAAACTTTCTATATTATCGATCGATAGCTGCGACAAGATGGTGGTGCAATTACCGGTCTTGGTATCGAGTTTCACCAGCAAGTAAATAAAAAACGCGATAAGACAATTTAACTACAGCTAACAATTAGCAACTACCATAGTATTCAAAAACCGCAAGAAAATAAAACAAAACCCATTAATAATAATAGCTTAATATTTACGACACTCAAGAAAAACCATTGCAAGCCTTAGAAACTAAAATGGAGCCTTTTCTGCCTACTCCAAATTTTATATTAATTTCATATTATAGAGCATAGAATATATTTAATATGTATGTATTATAATTCTTTGTTACCTACTTAAACCCTCATACCACGAAATAAGGAAAACATGAAAACATGAGCAAAAACAAAAACATGTTCAGAGATAAGGTTAGGTTAGGTTTTGAGGACGCGATAAAGGGGCAACTAGCCCCCGACTCACTTCAGACTTTACAATTATTTCATTCCCGCCTAGCAGACCCTTAAGTCTACTTAGGGAAAACGTATAAACCTTAAACTTCCTTACAATATAATAATACTTAACGTCTACCTTAGAAATTATTTAACCTATTATTCTTCAAGAAGTGTCGAACGGGTTTTTTTAACACAATTCCCATTGTATTGTGGAACATATAACTTTAGTTATCATGTACGTTAAACTATCACTTAATTATAGTATGGCAAATGGATGTCAGTTAGTCGTGCTTTGATGTATCAGCAACTATCGAACTATCGATTATCGAATGCCAGAATGATTCGAGATTCCGCTTGGATACACATTTGGGGATATGTATCGGGACTCAGAAGAGTATCAGAGTATTTTTCATCTTTGGGTCAACGAGCAGAGTCGCGTCGAGATCTGCTACCCTAACAAATACGCCACATCAATACGTCACAACCTGTTAAGGGTGTGTTTCAGTGGATGAAAAACCAAGAAATGCCTCGTTCACCGTGAATTCTTCCCTAACTGAAATTTAAACCTTTTAACCAGAAGGAACAGCATTTAAATTATTTATTGAGAAAAAATCTCACGACGATAAATATTACACTTGCTTAAGTCAGAAATTCACTGTATGATTCAGAACAAATGAAAACCACACCCTTCACAAGCTGAAACTATTATTACCCATAACCTAACTGATTAAACATTTATTGAATTAGAGGCCAAGCCAAGTGTTGGTCCTAAAAGAGCACACCAAGAAAAAAAGTCGAAGCTTAAACAACTAGGTCACTTACATAATATTCGAACTATCTGACGTTTTTACAAGAATATATATAAACATTTTTCGCTGGCTTTTAGCCCCCGTGCTGTCGAGGGATGCTTTACGAGTAGCAATTGACTTTCGAATAAGAATTGGGGTGTTTTTTTTTCGCCTACCTTACAAACTATTTACAGCCCCTACGACTATGTATGTCGGGATAGCCTATTTTCCTATAGCTTACAGTTCAGTGGGTACAACTAGAATTAAACGCTACCAGTATCACAATTACGTTTATAAGCAGTTTGTCCGAGACGCGCTCCTCGTTTTATCGTACGATATCTCGATTGATACGAGTATGTGCACCATCTTGGTGGTGCCGTGCTCGGCAATGTTTTAAACAAACCCATAAACCAACGATACCATAGAACTTTCGATACTATCGATCGATAACTGCGAAAAGATGGCGTTGCACGTACCGGTATCAATCGAGATATCATAGTTTTCTGCATTCACTACTCATTTTCAGGAAACGAATAAATGTAAAGTCATGGACACTCAAAGGAAACATAATGACTTCTGACTTTTCCCCCAAGTGGCCGAAACTTTACAAGTGAGAGCCGATTTCACGCATAATCAGACAAATATCAACTCGTTAAACATTACGAAAAAATATCTAACTCATAAAATATTAAAGTCTGGGAAAATATTTTTTTTGTGTGAAATATGTTTTTTTTTCTTTTTTTTTCGCTTAACTAAGTATTTGTTTACATTGATAATATACTAGAGGTTTGGTTGACACAAATGCTTAACATTAACATAGTAACATATTAACATGGCAATAATAGATGATCAAAGCACGACATTCACAATGGCAGGGGGCACCACTGGAGGTGCGTAAAACTACTATCTACCCACAGGGTGGTATTAAATTACTAACTATTCTACCAGCTGGACAGGAAATGTTTTTGGACCGGCCGTAGAAGGCAGAACCTTCTTTTTAAACAGTCCTCTACCCCACAAAGGTAGGTTTAAGGTCTGCCACCTGAGACCATCCTTGGAATACTATTCTGAACTAAAGGACACCTCAAAATGCACTACGTATCCGTTTCTTAATTACATTTTTTCACGAAAACTAATGAACAGTTTTTTGTTCTGAAATATAATATGTACAACTAGACAACTGTGATGATAGCGTCCGTTTGCCTTAGGACTGGTCTTTAAGACGAAACATTTACATAAAAGCAAACTTGATAAGCGTCTGGATATTACGTTTCAGAACAATAAACCTCGAGTTGTTTTCTTGCAATATGTTTAAGAAAGGTAAACAAAGCACAAAGAGTGGTGACCCTGACTATTATTACAACAAATGTGGAGTAGATCGGCACCAATACTTTCGCTCCAAGAAGCCAGACGTTTCTCTTTTTTTGTTGAAAGCGTCACGAAGACCCGTTGCGGCGTTTCGATGAAGTGGATGGTGGGTTCTTTTTACGATACGTAACACTCTAGTACGTAGTTATTAATTAATATTAACCAATTAAAGCTTAGACATTAAGTTACGGGAGTCAACTCCCAAATTCAAAAAAGGGTTATACAGTATTTCTTCGATGATGACCAAAAGATTATTTTTTTTTCTTTTTTCTCGAGGCAAAGCCACTGAATTGTCACAGCACAGTTGGTAAAAAATACAATATGTTTTCGGAAGGACATGGAAAACAGGTGCGGAGAGATCAAAAAGCTCCTAACGGAGGGCGAACCTCTACAATTGTCTCTAAAGCCCCGATCCAGCCGGTTATCTTAACACCTTTGGTTAAATCTGGATCGGCTTTTGCTTTCGACCCACTATTTCCTCACAAATAGCACAGACACGTGATCATTTTAAAACTTAATGTGATGTCTATCATACTCGAAATGTGGGCTGAAGTCACTGAGGAAGAAGTCAAGTACCCCATAGTGATGAGGCCTTAGCCAAGGCCATGAGGGTGCGCGTGATGTGTTTACATGGTCTCACCGTTGAGGAGATCAGGGGGTAGGTAGGAGTTGAGGGATGCGCTGGAGGGGGTGGAGCGGTGGTTGTCTGTATCGGAGCCCCATAGGCTGGATGAGGAGGGGGTGCTCTGCCAGAGATTACCACTACCCGCGTACCCAGGCAGCGAACCTGCAAATGTCAACCTCACATTAGAAGTGGTAGCAACACCCAAGCACATGTATCAATCGAATCTGCACTTTAAAACCGCACTAGTGCATAGCAGGTATCACTGTTATTTTCAGTAGTTATGCCATTGCTGCACGAAGGGGAAATGGTGCCTGCAGGTGTATTCCCTTTCTCGAACGCCAGAAAACCCATTCAGCTAACGCCTTCAAAAAATTATTGTAAGAAGAATAGGCACGCCATGATGCAATATATGGAGAACAGTTCTTCTTACAATAAATTTTGAAGGTGTTAGTCGAGTGGGTTTTCTGGCGTTCGAGAAAGGGAGCACACCTGCAGGAAGGGGAACTTTTCTCGGCCTCCCCTCAAATGGCCCGTTAACTGGTACTTTCACAATGACGACCTTCCTAAGTCAAGTATACCCGAACATAAAGTTGACTATCTCAAATTTGTAAACTCAGTGTTCTCTGGGCTGGATCAGAGTGTACCAGCAGCCGACGGATAGTAGCTGAGATCCTAATGTACCAGTTGGGCTGATATGTCTGATACTTACAGGGTGCGTCCCACCATGCCCAGTTAAGATTATACTGCAGATTTACCATGTTAAATTTAACTAAAAAGTTATAGTTAACATGGTAAACATAGGACACAATCTCCAGTTTAATTTTAACTGGGCATGGTGGGACGCAGCCTCAGTGTAATTAGGTGAGAATGACTGACGCCTACCTGCACTAGTGGCCCAAGTATCGTTTGGTTTGGATGGGTTGGACTGCGACTGGGACGTCCTGATGTTCCAGCTCTGCTGGTTTGGCTGATTGTTCTGCGAGTTCGAATGTCCCAGCTGGTTCAGCAAGGTAGCCACCTCGGACTCGCCGGGGCTCTCCGCGAAGATGGTGGTGTTGCCCAGCACACAATTGTTGAGAGCTTGTTGTGCCTGAAAAATAAAAAATAATTATACATAACTAGGGCACCAGAAAAAATATCTCGTCATGTTGAGGTTAGAACCTGGTTCCTGTTGCTTGCTTGTGCAATGGTTTTTTTGTCAACCCGATGAACATTGATGTGCTTGTGATCGAACCAATATGACTCTGCGTTCCCCTTATGGCTACTTGGCCTTGTCCTCTACATACCAATACGGAACTGAATAACTGGTAATTGCACGACCACCAATGGCAGTGGCTGCTCCACAAGCTAAACATAGTGTGCTATTCTAACTAGGAAACACATGACTGCGAATAAGACACTATGTTTAGCTTTCACTGGAAACGAATTCCTACAAATGGTGGAGCAAAAACCGTACCTTGTTGGCTTCTTCTCTGGAGGAGTATTTGGCCAAGGCAGTGCCCACATTCAAATGCAGGTGGAAATTCTGGAGTGGTCCGTGTTGCATGCACAGCGTTTTGAGCGTCGACCCGTCTATCTGAGGGGTGAGATTACGAAGGATAAGCCAGGGGGAGCCCCAGGATGAGGGCGAGGCACCCCACGAGCTGCGAGACCCCACACCTGAAACATGACACAGGTCTCACTTTACTTTCCCTGTATGACACTACGAGGAATGAGCCAGAAAATAAAAGAAATATCTTCCAAGAGCAAAGATACTGTTACACGACACAGGTCTTATTTACTTTCCCCTACTTGAATTTCGTGACACTACAATGAGCCCAAAAGCTGCGACAACGTATATTGTCTGGATAAAAAAGTCTCTAGAATCCATTATATTGTGTCAGATCAAGGTACCCGTGAGGCCACACACAGACCACACGGGGCATAAGAAAATGACATTTACTCTTCGAGATCCTTAAGCACTGCCCAGGAATATGTCCTGGCCAGTGACTCTACGGCTCGAATTTGGGTGTATCATCATAGGCCATGTTTGTAAACACAGTGCTTAGCTTATGAGTTCACCCCCACAATCTGGACTGATTATAGATTTAGAACTTTTTTTTTTGACAAAAACAACCAACAAATATCTTTGTAAATGAACTTACCTGCCCAGTTGGGCTGACTCTGACCCAGTTTAGTGCCCAGGCCCGGTGGAGGCCCGCGGGCCGTCTTGCCAGGAGCTAGCCAGAGGTCTGCTCCAGGGCCAGGAGGGGCCGAGTCCCCCCATGACTTGGAGCTCGTCAGCTTTGACAGAGGACTGAAACAATAAAATATAATAAGTACAAGTTAAATAACCAAAGAAATGAGACAGAGTGAGATCACAGAAATGTGATGTGTGAATGTGCTTGACAAATGGGTCAGAATCACGACCCCAACACTCTTGTGAGGGGTCCATGGTGACGAACTCAAGGATAGCAAGCACCGAGCTGTTGAGAGCTGCGATCCCGAGGTCCAAGGCTTGCTTTATTACTTTCAGATATAATGTCCGAAGCTTTAACAAAATTGTCAGAATCACGACCCCGAACTCACCTAGTATAAACAGAGCCAGAGTTGTGGGTGGTCCACGGAGAGGAACTCAGCCCAAGGCTAGTAAGCACCGAGCTGTCTTGAGAACTTTGACCCTGAGGTCCTGGGCTCGCTTTGTTACTTTCAGACAGAATGTCCGAGTCTTTGATAGCTGCCATGGATAGCGAGGACCTGGCGACAGAGCCAGGCGTCATAGATGGGTCCTCTTCAACAGTCTTCATCTGGGTGCCTTTCCAGGGCTTGCCGGGCTCGAACTCCGGGATAAAGTCAGCGATGGAGTTGGACTGCTGCTGGGTGGAAGACCACTGGTTGTCTTTGTCGTTGAGGTCATTGGTGGTGGAGTCTGGCCAGCCGCCATCCCCCCGCCCTCCTACGGAGGACCACGTCCTAGACAACCGAAACGTAGAGTTAAAACCGAACATACATTCGCAACAGGAAACTATTGGATATTCAAAAGTTCTGGAATACAACATATGTCTTTTTAACGTCAGAAAATGGCTGTGATTTTTAACGACAAAAATTCCTAGATCGTAAAATCACAACATAGCCAGATAATTTTTGATCTAAAAAAGGCATATTATATTTCAGAACATGTAAATATGCAACAAAGAAAGCTAGTGTCGTTGTGTCAGATCAAGGTACCCGTGAGGCCACACACAGACCACACGGGGCATAAGGAAATGACATTTACTCTTCGAGAACCTTAAGCACTGCCCGGGAATCTGTCCTGGCCAGTGACTCTACGGCTCGAATTTTATTTCTGTTTGTTAGATGCACAAGTTTGAATATTCCTGTTTATTGAGGACTATTTGCTGACATTTTAGGTCTAATGACGTCACGAGGTAAACTAAACTCTTAAGGAGACAGAAGGAGGACTTACTCGTTCATGTTGGTGGAATGAGCTTTAGCAGAGCCTGGAGCACGGCTAAACTCACTGCCCTCACCCTCCTTGTCCAGCGAGGGAAGCTTCCATTGGTTCAGACGGGACTGTGACTGTGTCTGGAACGAGGACTGCTGTAACACAATAAACAAATTCGTCAGAATCACCACCCAAGCCACCCACCCAGCAACGTCCAGGCTAGAGCATACAGGGTTCCATCCTATAATACGTTCTGTAGGACTACCGATACAATACTGTGTCAGATCAAGGTACCCGTGAGGCCACACACAGACCACACGGGGCATAAGAAAATGACATTTACTCTTCGAGATCCTTAAGCACTGCCCGGGAATCTGTCCTGGCCAGTGACTCTACGGCTCGAAATGAAGGTAGTGGCTCTATCAAAGCGCTAATTAGCGCCTGTATGTGATATTACACCATATACCGAATATTTTGAGAACATACATGACATATTTCGCAAACCTTCAATAACTCAACCCGGTGCCGAGTGGGGGGTCGGAAATACTATGAGAATTTGTTTGACCACATAACTCGCTTGAGGAAGTCTTTATCCGAGTATACTGAATACCCACATGGCTTGAAACTCACCATAGAAGTCTTATCAGAGATGGAGAGATCAGGGAAGGTAGGAAGCTGTGACAAAGGATCCGAGAATGGATTCTTGAACAAGTCTGAAGCGGAGTCACCTTGAGAGCCAAGCTGCTGAGGCTAAAAACAAACAAACAAACTTGAATTACGATACTATTTTTCATCTTCTCGCTATTCGATGTATAGTAGCGTCCCCAGCCACCTATGTCCGTGTGGTGATGATCACATCGCTGATCACTCCCGAACAAACCAATCCCTCTGCAGTTTTTCCACAGCATGGCCGTCATCACTCCCTGCGAGAATTTATTCAGCTCAATCCCTGGTGTGTGTTGTATAGCCATGGGGAGCACTCCCGAGACCAGCTAAATGTATCTGTGATGTATTCATGCTATGGTTATCAAGCCAGACTGAGGACCTACAGATTAAAGCATAAAATCCAAGAGAGAAAAATCTCTACCCGCCGGAGTTCGAACTCGCAACACTCCAGCCACAAGACCGAAATTTTACCACTAGACCACGGTGCTTCTCACCTGTTGCTGCTGTTGCTGCTGCTTCATATAGTTGGCCTGGTGTCCAGTAATTTGATTTTGATAGTTCTGTATATTCTGCTTGGTTTTGGTCATTTGGAGGGTTATGGAGGTCATAAGCGCAGCATTGGTTTTCATCTGACCACTCATGGACAGCAGTTGGTGTCTCTGGTTGAGCTGCTGCAGAAGTTTGATTTGCTGCAGAAGTTGGTTGACTAGCAGGAGAGTTGGTGGAGCCAAAGGCTGATTCAAGATCTGAAAACAAACGAGAATCATTATCATTATTCATTCTGGAATTTAAAGGAAAATAAAGGGTCCGACAACAGTCGCACTTAACTTTCTCGCCCCATGTGATTTTTTATTTTTTTTTATTTTTTGGAGATTTTTTTGCGGGCGTAATTTTTAAGCAATCCAAAATCGGTTGAAAATGACCCAAGAGCATCTATCTGAGATCACTCCTACCAAGTTTCATGGCTGTCATTCTATTACTGTAGTCCCAAATGCGTTCTAACCATTCAAAAACGTGGTTTCTCATTCTCAACTCATTTTCGACACTTTTTTGACAAAAACGGCCGTAATTTTGAAGATAACAAAATTCTGTTCGACAGATGTTTAAGTTACATGGTTCTACACAAATTTACCAAATTTCATGACAATCGGTCAATAAATGTGAATGGCGCCGAAACGATCGAACTTTGGTCCAGAACGGCCGTAATTTTCAACCAATTCAATTTTAGTTGAAAATGACCTCGAAGCATCTATTTGTCAACACACATACCAATTTTCAGTGTTATAGATTGAAAAGTGTACCGTCGGCGCTTGTCTAAGTAACCAAAAACACGATTTTTGAATTATTTTGGCGGTTTTTTGACAATAGCGGCCGCAATTTTTGACCAATCAAAAAATCCTTGAAAATGCCCCTCGGCAGTAATTTTAGACAGGTCCATACCAAATTTCATCAAAATCGGATGAACGGTATAGGCGCTAGAGCACTGCACGGACTGACGGACTGACGGACTGACGGACGGACGGACGGACAGACTTTTTCCAGAAACCACTTTTTTGGACTCAGGGGACCCCCAGGATCATGGGAAACCCAAAATCTCAATTTCGAAATTTTGCACGAAAACAATACTTTCTCGCCATATATGGCTAGCGAGAAAGTAAAAAAAGAAAAACGAATCCATAAGACTATAAGACCGAACATACATTCGCTATTTTTTGCGACTGTTGTCGGACCCTTTAAAGGGTCCGACAACAGTCGCACTTTCCTTTCTCGCCCAGAATGATTTTTTTTTGGGGGTTTTTTGAGATTTTTTTGCGGGCGTAATTTTTAAGCAATCGAAAATCGGTTGAAAATGACCCACGAGCATCTATCTGAGATCACTCATACCAAGTTTCATGGCTGTCATTCTATTACTGTAGTCCCAAATGCGTTCCGACCATTCAAAAACGTGGTTTCTCATTCTCAACTCATTTTCGACACTTTTTTGACTACAACGGCCGTAATTTTGAAGATAACAAAATTCTGTTCAACAGATGTTTAAGTTACATGGTTCTACACAAATTTACCAAATTTCATGACAATCGGTCAATAAATGTGAATGGCGCCGAAACGATCGAACTTTGGTCCAGAACGGCCGTAATTTTCAACCAATTCAATTTTAGTTAAAAATGACCTCGCAGCATCTATTTGTCAACACACATACCAATTTTCAGTGTTATAGATTGAAAAGTGTACCGTCGGCGCTTGTCTAAGTAACCAAAAACAAGATTTTTGAATTATTTTGGCGGTTTTTTGACAATAGCGGCCGCAAATTGACCAATCAAAAAATCCTTAAAAATGCCCCTCGGCAGTGATTTTAGACAGGTCCATACCAAATTTCATCAAAATCGGATGAACGGTATAGGCGCTAGAGCACTGCACGGACTGACGGACGGACGGACTGACGGACGGACAGACTTTTTCCAGAAACCACTTTTTTGGACTCAGGGGACCCCCAGGATCATGGGAAACCCAAAATCTCAATTTCGAAATTTTGCACGAAAACAATACTTTCTCGCCATATATGGCTAGCGAGACCCTTTAAAGGGTCCGACAACAGTCGCACTTAACTTTCTCGCCCAGAATGATTTTTTTTTTTTGGGGGTTTTTTGAGATTTTTTTGCGGGCGTAATTTTTAAGCAATCGAAAATCGGTTGAAAATGACCCACGAGCATCTACCTGAGATCACTCATACCAAGTTTCATGGCTGTCATTCTATTACTGTAGTCCCAAATGCGTTCCGACCATTCAAAAACGTGGTTTCTCATTCTCAACTCATTTTCGACACTTTTTTGACTACAACGGCCGTAATTTTGAAGATAACAAAATTCTGTTCAACAGATGTTTAAGTTTTATGGTTCTACACAAATTTACCAAATTTCATGACAATCGGTCAATAAATGTGAATGGCGCCGAAACGATCGAACTTTGGTCCAGAACGGCCGTAATTTTCAACCAATTCAATTTTAGTTGGAAATGACCTCGAAGCATCTATTTGTCAACACACATACCAATTTTCAGTGTTATAGATTGAAAAGTGTACCGTCGGCGCTTGTCTAAGTAACCAAAAACACGATTTTTGAATTATTTTGGCGGTTTTTTGACAATAGCGGCCGCAATTTTTGACCAATCAAAAAATCCTTGAAAATGCCCCTCGGCAGTGATTTTAGACAAGTCCATACCAAATTTCATCAAAATCGGATGAACGGTATAGGCGCTAGAGCACTGCACGGACTGACGGACGGACGGACTGACGGACGGACTGACGGACGGACAGACTTTTTCCAGAAACCACTTTTTTGGACTCAGGGGACCCCCAGGATTATGGGAAACCCAAAATCTCAATTTCAAAACTTTGCACGAAAACAATACTTTCTCGCCATATATGGCTAGCGAGAAAGTAAAAAATAAAAACGAATCCATAAGACTATAAGACCGAACATACATTCGCTATTTTTTTACGTTTTTACTTTCTCGCTAGCCATATATGGCGAGAAAGTATTGTTTTCGTGCAAAATTTCGAAATTGAGATTTTGGGTTTCCCATGATCCTGGGGGTCCCCTGAGTCCAAAAAAGTGGTTTCTGGAAAAAGTCTGTCCGTCCGTCAGTCCGTCCGTCAGTCAGTCCGTGCAGTGCTCTAGCGCCTATACCGTTCATCCGATTTTGATGAAATTTGGTATGGACCTGTCTAAAATTACTGCCGAGGGGCATTTTCAAGGATTTTTTGATTGGTCAAAAATTGCGGCCGCTATTGTCAAAATACCGCCAAAATAATTCAAAAATCGTGTTTTTGGTTACTTAGACAAGCGCCGACGGTACACTTTTCAATCTATAACACTGAAAATTGGTATGTGTGTTGACAAATAGATGCTTCGAGGTCATTTTCAACTAAAATTGAATTGGTTGAAAATTACGGCCGTTCTGGACCAAAGTTCGATCGTTTCGGCGCCATTCACATTTATTGACCGATTGTCATGAAATTTGGTAAATTTGTGTAGAACCATGTAACTTAAACATCTGTCGAACATAATTTTGTTATCTTCAAAATTACGGCCGTTGTAGTCAAAAAAGTGTCGAAAATGAGTTGAGAATGAGAAACCACGTTTTTGAATGGTCGGAACGGAACGCATTTGGGACTACAGTAATAGAATGACAGCCATGAAACTTGGTGGGAGTGATCTCAGATAGATGCTTTTGGGTCATTTTCAACCGATTTTGGATTGCTTAAAAATTACGCCCGCAAAAAAATCTCAAAGAAATAAAAAAAAAAAAAAAAAAAAAAAAAAAAAAAAAAATCACATGGGGCGAGAAAGTTTAGTGCGACTGTTGTCGGACCCTTTATTTCTACGCATTTTATGAGGTAACTGTTGGGCAGTTAAATGTTCTGAAATATAATATGTCTTAACGTCAGAGTGAACTAGCTATGTTGTGATTTTACGGTCAAGTAATTTTGGACAAATTTTTTAGTGACAAAAATCACAACATAGCCAGTTAATTTCGGACGTTAAAAAGAAATATTATACTACAGAACATTGTACATCAACAGTTTTCAAGATTGTGTGTCTTAAAGCATTTTTCACGTTTTCGAATGTGGTACCCATATCAGTGTGAAAGGTCAGTACGAAATAACCTCCAATGGTTCAGGGTGCCATGGTTTTATTTAGCATGGTTTAAACTAACGTGACGCAATCAATTGTGCGCTACATACTCTCACCATGCAAAAGTTTTTAATTTAGTTTTTTCACCTGCCTAGAGGCGGCAGATAAAGTCAGTAAATTTATATTCCCGTTAAAAGTCCATTAGCTAACGTTACGATAAGGGAGCTACCGGTGTCAAGTTCCATCTTTTCCGGAGGATAACGCTATAGTGAACTTTTAGGGAACACTATAGTGGACTTTAGCAACTGGTGAAATCCACCCTGAGCCTCTGATCATCTACTAACGGGAGGTTACCTGATGATTGAGGTATCCAGTCTGCACAGCCATCTGTATCTGCTGTATGAGGAGTTTGAGCTGCTGGGCGGAGGGCTGAGCAGCACCAGGCCGCCCCTGATTCCCCACGAGTCCGCCCTGACCAGCCTGACCGCCGCCAACCTGCCCCTGCCCCATCATGTTCATCTTGTTCAAGTTCAGGGCCGGATTGTTCGCTCCGTTACCTGGCACACCCTGAAAATTAAAAAAACTAATTTAAAATGTGTTTACCTCTTTTCTGCACTCTGCATGAGGATACTATTGGATATTTAAATGTTCTGAAAAATAAAATGACTTTTTAACGTGTGGGGTGATTTTACGATCAGTTAATTTTTAACAAATTTTTTGTTGACAAAAATCTCCATCGTAAAATTACAACGTGCCTGTTAATTTTGGCTTTTAAAAAGACCTATTATATTTCAGAATACATATAGAACTCCCAAAAAAAGAGGTGTGAATATTCTGTGCAGCCCATATCAGTGTGAAGGGATCGCTAAGAAAAGGTCCCCCAATGGTTCAGGGCTGCGAACTTACTTTAGCACAGGCCTATGAACGCAGCGCAATCGTTACGCTCTATTCTCGCTCCATGCAAAGGGCTACGGCCTAGTGAGGTACAGGGTGCCTCAGGGCAGAGTAGACCCAACGACCGGGCAAGATTCATCAGGAAAAATCCCGAGAAGTCGGGACAAGAACCTGGGTCCTCAGTCGAACATCTAGAGAGCTATCTCTGACTGTTTTCATCAGAAGAAAGAAATACTGACCCCAAAGCCCAGAGGCTGTACAGGGTTGAAGCCAGCAGCACCTCGGAGCATCGACTGGTCGAAAGCGTGTTCCTCCCTTCGCCCCCAATTTCCCAGCAACTCCATTGCCTCGGGAAGGCTCATGTTGGTCGATCGCAGCGCAGTCTCTACATCCTCTTTCTGTAAACGCATTTGAGGGTCACAATCCCGTTTGTTTATGTGTTCTCCGTTTTTTTAAGATTGAAGATACGGTTGGCTATTTAAGGTGGAATACACGTATTTGGTTCGCAATGCTACGTACCCCAAGCCCTATTCCGAAGTTACAGGGCGAGTGAAGTGTTTATAGGGGGATGTAAACCTGAGACTCTTTGTCGTGAGGTAGTGTTGTATTTTTGCATGAAATGGAGTAATAAGCCCACAGGAGCGGTTTTAAACAGTCAACTACCAGTCCACATGTTTTTTCGCGAAAACACAACACTACCTCACGCGAAATATTTTTTGTAATGTTTCGGACTAAAACAGTAAGATTTTATCGTCACATTTAGTAGAAAAGCTTGATAAATGTTTGTAATATTTACCGCCGCCATGTTACATGTTGACAATTTTTATTTCACTTACGGAAGTGGGTAAATTCAACACCATTTCTCTACTTTTTCTCCTGTAAAAGCTAAACATAGTGTCCTACTTTCACTCGTTCGTTTCGCGTTCGAATAGCACACTATGTTTAGCTTTTAGAGTAGACACAACCAATGGCGATATTGCAATTACCAGTCTCCGGCAGCACTAATATGTAAACATTAGTTTTGTCGAATATTTACTTTCGCACAGTGGTTTTGGTGGAGTTCGTCGAGAATGTATATACAGCCTTAAGGGCCACTATACATTCTCGACGAACTCCACCAAAACCACTGTGCGAAAGTAAATATTCGACTAAACTAATTACGTATTAGTACTGCCGGAGACTGGTAATTGCAATATCGCCATTGGTTGTGTCTACTCTAAAAGCTAAACATAGTGTGCTATTCGAACGCGAAACGAACGAGTGAAAGTAGGACACTATGTTTAGCTTTCACTGGAGATCGAATTCCTTCGAAAGATAGAAATGGTGGTGCCATACCTTGTAGTTCATCTCGCAGAGAGCCCGGAACTGTTTACTGCCGTAAATAATCTCTGACGACAGCTTGGGAAGGTTTGGTCTCTGCATGGAAGGATGGCTCCAAGCCGACCCGTCGGCGGCATCCTCGCCCCAACCGCCGCCGCCTGGTTTGCCGCCAACGCCGCCGGGTTTGCCGCCCGGCCATGAGGGCGGAGTGAGGGGGGACTCCCCGGGCCAGTTGGCCAGCTTGCTCTCATCGCCCCAACCTACCAAAAAAACAAATGTACGTTAAGACGGAATATATTAACGTGGAAAACGTGGCAGCAGAATAATAATTTTTCTTCCCACTTTATGAGGAGACTGTTAATAATGAGTAATATATCACTTTAACGTCCGAAATTAACTGGTTGTAAACACAACATAGCCAGTTAATTTCTGACCTCAAAAAGTTATATTATATTTCAGAACATTGTGTCAGATCAAGGTACCCGTGAGGCCACACACAGACCACACGGGGCATAAGGACATGACGTTTACTCTTCGAGGACCTTAAGCACTGCCCGGGAATCTGTCCTGGCCAGTGACTCTACGGCTCGAACCCAGTCCTTCCTAACCTTCCAGAAATAATTTGATTCTTATACATCCATCTCCATACTGGAAATTACTTCTGGAGGGGAAGGTAATAAGAAACTAGGCACTGAAAATAATTTGAAATGGTAGCATTCTAATGTATGTATGTTTAGCTTACCTCCGTCGTGATCCCAGGCTCCGTTACGAGCCTGTCCCCACACAGGGGCTCCATCAGGTTTGACGGGTCCCGCAGCGGGCATACGGGCCCCAGGCATCCCTGAAGGGCACGGCATATTCCCGCGCCCCATGTTGTTCCCGGGCAGTTTGTCCCAGTGAGCCAGATTCTTATTCGGTGCTACTGAAAAAAAAAAATACTTTAACGCAACTGGATCGAGGGTCTACACCCGGCAGGCCGAAATTTCCTCCTGTGATGGGGGCTCAGAACCATCAAGCTTAAGTATAAGATAAATGGGAAATTTAAGAGGAAAAGTATCGGCCCACCAGTGCTCGAACTCGTAAACTCCTACCACCATTTCAGAATTTAACCAGCTCGGAGAAAAATCGATTGTGACAACAAACAAAAAATCATACCAGGGGTAGGTTGTGGAAGTCTGGTCTGGGGCTGCTGCCCCCACAGGGATGTGCCATCATCGTAGTTGGGGATGTTTCTTCGCTGGGCAGGGGGTGAGGGCTCCTCCCACCCGCTGGGCTTGCCCTGACTGTTCACCATCCCCCCCATGTCTTTGGGTAGACCGCTCGACCATTGGCTGCCGCCTAAACCAAAATTCAAACAGTTAAGAAAGGTGATATACGAAATCCTTAGTCAATTCTTTTAAAATACCTTTTTTGTACGTAGGTAGATGTGGTACCCATATCAGTGTGAAAGGTCAGTACGAAATAACCTCCAATGGTTCAGGGTGCCATGGTTTTATTTAGCATGGATAAAACTAATGTGACGCAATGAAGTGTGCAATACATACTCTCTCCATGCAACAGTAATACAGGAAGTCGTTGGAAATTTATAAATTCTGAAATATAATATGTCTTTTCAACGTCAGAAATTAACCACAACACAGCCAGCTAATTTCTGGCGATGTCGTAACGACAATTAAGACATGAACCGTACCTGGGGGTAGGCCGGGCATTTTAGGGGTGGGTGGGGGTTGGTGTGCAGCCCACATTTGCTCCGTGTTGTTCAGACGGCCAGACACTCCCCTCGGGTCCCCTCTCATCACGCCTCCGTCACTGCGCATGCGCATCAGACTCATATCCGGGCCCAGAGCTGAAGGAAAACAAAAATCATCGGTTATTTCCGGGGGTCAAGAACGCAGACACAAAGCTGTTTTTTATATCGATTTAAGATGACACTAAGGGTGCGTCCCACGGCCCACCATACTCGGTTAACCTGTATCTGTATAGTGAACTTTTAGGGGACACTCAAGTAGACTTTAGCGACTAATGAAGTCCACCCTTGGTCACCAGCGCCTCTCCAGACCACTTTAGTTACTACTATAAAAGTCACCTACACTGGATTTCACCAGTATACTCTGTGTCTGCTAACGAGCAGATTTATCGTATGTTTCGCTTATGATCGCACTATAGTATACTTAAAGAAGTGGCGAAATCCAACCTAAATGCCTCAACAAATAAATAAATAACCAACTTACGAAGCATATCACGGTTACTGGGATCCCGCGGATCGCGCGGGTCCATGGGCGGGACGGGGGCCCTGGGGTCCCCCCACTGGCCACCCGCAGGGGTCGCAGCGCCCGCTCCACCGGGGCCAGCACCCCACTCGGGCTTCTTCTCGGGCCATGGGCCAGCCGGGGCTCCGGGCCAGGGAGCCTGGGCGCCAGGGGCACCGGGGGCTCCTGGTGCCCCGGTCCAAACGTTGCAAGCGTCGCCGCCTTCATCTTCCTCGCCCCAGGTCCCACCTGAACCAAAAACAGTTAAGGGTCATCACCACACAATCCTGTTTGTTTGAGGACACTGTTGGATGTAATACGTCTTCTTAATCTCAGGAATTAACTGGCTACGTTGTGGTGCGTCCCACCATGCCCAGTTAAGAGAAAACTGGAGATTTTCCTTCAAATTTAAGTTCCTACAACACCGCTTAGGTGTCCTTTATACACATTCTCCAAATTCCATCCTATGCAACAGGCTCGTTGTAATATAGGTCGCAGATCTAGGCCCTAGCCCTCCTACGGCTGGAGTCTCCCCCCCTTACCTATGTTGGTGGTGGGGGTGTGTCCCCAAGGAGTCTCCCCCCCTTACCTATGTTGGTGGTGGTGTGCCCCCAAGGAGTCTCCCCCCCCCCTTACCTATATAGGTGGTGGTGGTGGTGTGCCCCCAAGGAGTCTCCCCCCCTTACCTATGTTGGTGGTGGGGGTATGTCCCCATGGAGTCTTGTTCTGCGGTTGTGCAGGGGGTTGCCCCCCGTTCCTGAGGTTCGCTTCCCACAGATCAGTTCCATTGTTGACGTTCTGCTTCCACAGGGGGGCGGTGGTGCTGGCCGGGTCACCTTTGGTCGGCTCTGGAGATCCGGGGGTGTCCCAGCTGGTGTCCTGATTCACATGTTGCTGAAAATAAACGAACCAATAAGTCTTGAGTGTCTGTAAATAAAAACTGGGTGTGTATTCAGGTTAACAGTGACTCCAAAGGTACGAGGGTTGATCCCTATACTCTAAAATCCCGACCTACCTCCTTTCACTTCAGTAGAAATATGGTGATTTCAAAAAAGTGAAAAAATCACTTGATCGTAAAATCACAACACCTATATCCAGTTAATTTCTGATCTTAAAAAGGCATATTATATTTCAGAACATTTAAATAGCCAACAAATAAAGCTAGTGTCGTTGTGTCAGATCAAGGTACCCGTGAGGCCACACACAGACCACACGGGGCATAAGAAAATGACATTTACTCTTCGAGGACCTTAAGCACTGACCGGGAATCTGTCCTGGCCAGTGACTCTACGGCTCGAACCACTTTTAGTGCATTTGAATGCGAATTGAGTTTTACAATTCCGAACCCACAACGGGTAAGGCCACACTGTATCTACAACCTCAACTGAAATTTTAGTATGACGTCATAGGGTATACGACCCTCTTAACAAACACAACTCACCCCTCCCCATCCATCCTGGGCGAACAATGCCTCACGCATTGAGTTGAGCTGTTCGATCTGCTTGGTCGCGCTGGTCGGGGCGGGAGCAGGGCCCTGTGGCAGCCCCTTGCCTGCCGCCTGAGCCCAGCTGGTGTTGCCGGCTGCGCCTGGAGCTCCCCCAGGTACTGAAGAGGGGGGCTGAGCCCCCGCTGGGGCTCCCCCGGCGCTACCTGGCGCCCCGGGGGCGGCGTTACCGACCGTAGCGCCAGCGTTAACGCCTGGCGGTGCGGCACCACCTGGTTTGTTTTGACCGTTGAATTCGGCACCTTCAGTAAGAATAAACAAGACATTTAGAAATCAAATAATACAAACAACTACAGACTAAGAAGTAGCCATGACATGGTCAGCTGTAACGTAATCCCTCATTATTGCCTTCTGTACGTATTGTGGTACCCATATCAGTGTGAAAGGTCAGTACGAAATAACCTCCAATGGTTCAGGGTGCCATGGTTTTATTTAGCATGGTTTAAACTAATGTGACGCAATCAATTGTGCGCTACATACTCTCGCCATGCAACAATTAAGGACAACAATTATTAGGACTAGCACTAGTTGCGAGGGGAGGCTTACCCGGAGCGTTAGGGGCGGGTGCTGGGCCTGGGGGGCGGTTGGCGCCCCACTGCCCCTGTGCAGGGTTGGGGGCTGCGGCGCCCCAGCCTGCTCCGCCTGCGGCTGGCGGGGTTCCCCAACCTGATGTGCCGGCGTTAAGCGAATTCTCACCACCACCACGCAGGCCTAGCCCAGCAGGGATGCCCCATCTGAAAACAAAACGAACCATGAAGCAAGAGGAGCCAGGCTCTCCTCCCGACTTGAGTAGTTTTTTCCTAATGAATCTTGCCCGGCTCTGGGCCTAACCCCTACCTTCTAGCCTGTGACACCATGATCAAATTCCGACATTCCCAAAAAAAATGCCGGTACATATTTAATTTTTCATACGATAAAATGCAACACTTACTTATACAGTAAACAAACACCATTTCAGGTGCGACAGTCCCACAGAGTACCGTACAGTAAACTGTCGATATTATCGATAGTTGCGGCAAGATGGCGGTGATTTCATTTGGTAGGGTGACGTCTAGCGGTTGAAAAATTCGAAGAAAAAAATGAACTTACCCCCTATTGGAAGCCGGGCCTTGCAGCGTGTCGATCCACTTTGACCCGCAATGAGTATTGTTGGTGTTGTCTCCGCCGCAGTTTCGTTTAATTTGGTAGAGTGATGAAAGCTTCGAGTCTCCCTCACTGGCTTGAGTCTTGGCATCCCCCGAATTGGTTTGACCCGCATGAGAAGCTTTCTTAGTACTAATAGACCCTTCGAGGTAAGTCTTAGCATTTGAACTACAGTTGATATTAGATAGCGAAGCGTAAGTGGTAGTAGAGGAGAGTTCTGGTGAGAGTGGACTAGGTGGGGGAGAGATGGAAGAGCTGGAGGTGCCGGTCACGAGGCCACCCTGAAACATACCAAGTTAACACTGTACATACAACGCACAAGAGTAGCCGGGGGAGAGATGGAAGAGCTGGAGGTGAGAGAGGACTAGGTGGGGGAGAGATGGAAGAGCTGGAGGTGTGAGAAGACTAGGTGGGGGAGAGTTGGAAGAGCTGGAGGTGAGAGAGGACTAGGTGGGGGAGAGATGGAAGAGCTGGAGGTGTGAGAAGACTAGGTGGGGGAGAGTTGGAAGAGCTGGAGGTGAGAGAGGACTAGGTGGGGGAGAGATGGAAGAGCTGGAGGTGAGAGAGGACTAGATGGGGGAGAGACGGAAAAGCCCACCCTGAAACACACCAAGTTAAAGGAGCATGCCACTACTTCTTGAAGTTTCAACCAACGATTAGCAACGAAAAGTTTGGGAAAATGCCTTGGAATTGAGCAGTAAATTTTTGCGTTCGGATACGTAAAAAGGGCTCGAATGTATTGTATCCTTTCACAACTGAGTAACTCCAAGTAAACTTCATACCAAAAAGGTGCCTGCTACTCCTTCCCACACAGGTACTTGATTATGTGTTGATTCGAAATTTCAAAGGGGTCAGCATGGCGACCTTCAAATTGGTGGTTGCTAGCTGTGGCTGCTAGCCAGCAGTTAATTTTAATAGATACCTACCTGATAGCTATATGGCACACGTACCTGATAACTATTTGAGCTGGATATCACAGACTGAGAGGCAGGCAGGGCCGTCTCCCGAGGCACTTGCCGGTGCTGCTTCGCGTCCATCGTGCACCACATAAGCTAAACACGGGAAAAACACTGTGCGTCTCTTTTCAAAGCGCTATCCACACTGAGAGAACCAAACTTAACCTAACGGCTTAACAGCTAGTTGTTTAGGTACGGCTAGGACTTAGGCTTTGTGTCTTTGGCTGAGCTCGTCACGAGCGATCACGTCAGTGACACGTCCATCAGAGCGACGAGCGATTCATTATGGTCACGAGATCTGAAAACAAACAGAAACGTCACTGTTAGTACGTCACACACTCATGTTTGCACTAAAACAAGCCCAGCAGGTGGGTTCCGAACCACAACAGCCTCGGTATATATTTCCCGTGGCATGCTGAACAAATCAGAGGTGAATCCCAATTAGAAAAACTTTTCTGGCAGGATCGAGATCGAACCGGTGTGAGCCAGCTCTCAGGACACAAGTCGGAGCGTTTGCCCACTCGGCCACTGAGAGGCACTCAGCTACCCAGTGGATACAAGCAATTAAGCAGTGATGACGAATCACGCCCTATATACACATCCTGCCTCAATGTAGGGGCCAGTCCCCCGCAATTTCCGTCTATTCATGCGAAATGGGAGTAGTCAGTCTCCAACAAAAACCAACAGCTATCCCTCCCCGGGAAGCTGTCTCCCCCAGAGGGTGGTCGCATAATGCAAAACAAATAAGATTTCTTTTTTTTTCAAATTAGACTCAAGTCTCAAGTGTAGCCTAAATACTAGCAGAATGTTAAATGGTAAACAACATAGCTGGCAGCGGTCCACAGCGAAAATGACCGCCATGATTGTTTTGATGTAATGGGCACACAGCCAGGTCAATGCAAGACCAAGACGTGACACACTACTTCATACCGCACCGCCATCCACCTTTATGTTAGATCACACTACCTGCAGGCCTTAAGAGGACGCTATACCTGACGGTGCATTTTTTTCCGCCCATAAGATTAACATTGTGAGCGGCGATTCATTTTCAAGGTTTACCCTTGGTTGGAAAGACACAAAATTTTGCTTGTACCTAGCCCTAACAATGTTCTAGGAGAGTGTTCGAAGCAGATTTCCCAATTTCTCACTGGTTTCTTTTATTGCAACTGTTTTGCAAATGCTAGCATCGCATACCTCAAGAAAAGTGCTGTATTTCCAAAACCAGTAAAAAAAATGGGAAATCTGCTTTGAACACGCACTAGAACATTGTTAGGGCTAGGTACAGGCAAAATGTTGTGTCTTTCCAACCAAGGGTAAACCTTGAAAATGAATCGCCGCTTGCAATGTTAATCTTATGGGCGGCAAAAAATGCATCGTCAGGTATAGCGGACCCTTAACCTCCTTATTGAAATATAAACACAGTAAATGAAGCCACTGATACAAAATGAGGAATTGATAGTATGTGGCCAGCTATGTTCTCAATTAAAAATGTCCTACTTTTAATTCAGATGTATATAACCAGACCCACAGGAGACATGCCTTTCAGACAAAACGGTAGATTGGGAAGTTGGTTAAGGCTGTATGAATGGTAAAGTGAAGCGGATGCGACAGGGCGTGAAACGCAGCAGCTCATTGGACCATGGACTCTTCCTATCACCCAGGCTGCCTCACCCAAGCTTTCTGTTGCGTTCGTTAAGGCTGTGTATCACCTGACGATGCATTCCTGCCACCCACAAGAATAACATTTTAATTTCTTCCCTTGATTCACCTGACTCTTGGATGGGAGAAACGTCAGGCATATCCAGGGGTGGATAGACCACACAAATGAGAATTGTCGGTGCTTTTTTAGATCATTGTGACCCCTTCTACTTCTTGTTCTGAACAAAAAATAATTTTTGGAAACCCCTGTGTTTTTTAGAACAATGCGTGTTGTTTCAACCAAAAGTTATTTGTACTGTACTGTACTAAACCCGTGATGCAATTTTATCAATCACACTATTGGTGCCTATAGCTTTAGCATTATCACCAGAACACCCAATACCTTCCTGCCAGTGTGAAATCTATCTCACTCTCACACCCATACTTAGCCTATGGGGACCACACCTTACGATAGCCAGCACAAGTGTAGAGGGTTTTCGCCAGGAATGGCGCTTTACTGATAAACTGTTATCTGTATCATTCTATTCATTCCTGCGTGTTTATTTACCACTGAACGGCGATACAAGATAGCGAATACATACTACATGGGATTTTTCCAACTATGCTACCTGCCTTCGGCCTTTTACCAGGGTTTAGCAGGATACAAGATGGTACTATACACAAGGGGGTAATTTGGTAACAACCACGGCGGAAAGTCAAGTCCCCCCCCCCCCCCCCCCCCAAAGCCGGGCAAGATTCATCGGGAAAAATCTCAAAAAGCCCGGACCAGACCCTGGGTATTCTTGCTTTATCAGTGACTGAGCTAGACCTATTTATTTTTACTTTCATTTCCAATCAAAATACCATCCTGACTCTGAGGTAACATTACAAGCCTCTGAAAAATATTTTATTGTAGGTAGCACACTTTTTTTAACGTCAAAATACCAAATATCCTTGCAAATCGGGAGATTTTGTAGTGTGCGAAGCAAATTGTCTGCTAGGGTTCGTCCTAATAACGTAAGATTTGCCATTCCGCTATAGAGATTCATTCCTAAAAACTGACTTTTTCAAAATTTCACCCTCCTTACAACTTTGAAAACTGGGAACGCGCTGATTTTACCGAAAATAAATAGCCGGCATGGTCAATAGAAAGAATGTAACAAAATGAGTTTACGACCTGCTATAGGAACGCGACCTAGCGGGGAAGCCACCGAACCAATTACATTACCAAATCACAACCCAAATAACAACATTTATACACATTTCCCAGCCAAATAAACGTGTTAAACATTTAACACAGCTCAAAATCAACAGAAACACTAATTTTCACACAGTTCTCAGCAGTTTTTAGCCCAAATTTTCACATTTTACGCATGGGAATATCAACAGTTTGCAACACATCCAGGGTGCAAAATAAGGGCAATGAACTTACCACTTAGGGGTATATATCACATAATTAAGGAGAAAACCACAAAGAACCGCTCAAACTACAATTTAAATACATTAAAAATACTTTAAAATGCTTCAATTAAAATTTAAAAAACGTTTTTTTCACCTCGCAAAATCATGACCGTGAACGCTTACGCTGCGCCATTTGCATTTGACGAGCCGACCAATCAGAGCGCAGGAGCTCTTACATCCAGCGAGGGCCTCTCAATCACCTCCACATATTTTCAAATTTCTCTGCTAATCTCGATTTTAAAACTCAAAAAGTGTCTGTAAAATCCTTTTAAACGATTTTTTAAGTTATTTACCCTAAAATTTAGTTTTATTTTAATTTCTAATAGTTTAAAATAATATTGATTGTCCATCCTCTCTGGTTGCTGTGACGTCACAGTCTGAGCAGAAGACACCATAGAGGGATTTTCAAAAAATAAAATCCCTTTGTTTTAAAATCTTTTATGGTTTTGTATATAACTTAGCTTAAAAACTTCTTTTCCACCAAAAATAAATTTAGAAAAAACATAATATTACAATAATACCGGTGGGCTTCTTGCTAGCTAGAGAAAAATAACAAAAAAACAGATAGATAGTTTGGAAGTTTTCATCCCATACGAAAGGTAGGCCCACTGCCCAGTAGGTACTTACCTAATAAGAATAAGTAACATGAAGCTCCTTATCCATACTTCAATTATTTATTTATCTCCTTGCCCTTATTGCCGTGATAAGGATAGGAGTTTCCATCAGTAACGGAATGGCAGTAGCTAAATTAGCACCTAAAATATTATTATCAGAAAACACCCTGCGATTGCAAGGCAACTAAACCTATCATGAATTGTACAGGCACGAAATATATTGTATATTGTAACTCAGTTATCGACAGAAGTACATTACCAACCTAGGATATTTTCTGCCTTTAACATTGGTAAGGACCAAAGTCTTTCTGCTACCAAGTCTTCCTTTGTATAGAGACGCATTTAATTTAGGTCAATAAAATAATAGGTTCTGTTGTTATGTATTAAAAAATGACTTCTTACCCACAATAAACACGAAATAACCGGAAATAACACACAAGATGTGACTACAAACAAAACTTTCTAACTTTTTGAAAAGTAAAAGGGCCCTGAAAAATAGCGCGAAACATTTTGAAAAGCGCTGACAAATAAAGATGGCGGTGTTTACAATAACATAAAGCAATGAGATTATCGCATTTACCCATTTTAGACCGTAAATGGCTTATTTAATAATAAATATCATGCTAGATACATAACAGCAGCTTTTCCAACATGAATCTCCAGACTTTGTTCCAGGATTTCAACCCGAGGTAACTTAGAAATTCCCTGTCAAGCTGTTATGGTTATGAAAGATGAATTATTTAAGTCGTGAGGTACCTACTCTGCTGGGGGCGATTTACGTAGGTAACGGTATGTAAAATTTTATTGCGAATATAATTTATGGCTTCGTGACTTGTGCGTCAACTTTGGGGGTTGTGTTTACCAGGGGGAGCTAGGTACCTTCCTTTGTTGTAGAGGTATATAGGGGCTAATGTCCTTGTTAACTCTAACAGTAGGTTTATGTACCTAGTCCCCCGAACCAGTTTGTCTATGGGAAGTACCTGTTAAAAGAGGTTGGCTTGTGATTTTGGATCTAATGAAATTTTTTGATGTTGCAGCAAGTTTTTGGTTCATTCATGTTTGATGGTATTCACCGCTTTGTTTGCCTTGAAACTGGACAATGCGATCCAGTGGAGTTACTGGACGGTGTTCGCACCCATCTGGTTCTGGAAGTTTATGGTAATTGCTGGAGCCACCGTGGGCAGCTACGTCTGGTGGCGTTGCCCTCACTTCAGGTAACTACCTGTTTCTGTTTACTTGAATTCCTCTGATAAAGCTGATATCAAATTTACCATATCTGGTTTTTGGGAGTACTTAAAGAATATGGGAAGACGTTACAGCAACAGAACATACTGGCGATCATGAAAAGAAGAAAATGCATGAAACTAGGGGTTACCTACAAGAGAGGTGTTCCAGGGCCCACTGGCGTTGATGTAGCTTGGACTGGGATCTTGGCTATATGCTGGAATTTGCCGAAAAGTTCCCCTTCGTGCTGCAGTGGACAGTAAAGTGTAGCCAATGAAATACTGGCAAATACCCGAGCTTTTCCACCCAGTGGCCATTGTGGCCATTAACTCGTTCCTTCGACATTACATAATTGTTAATTAGTAAATGCAGGAGTACATTCACCTAGACTCAGTGCAACATGGTCAGATGACGTTCCCAATATTATTAGTTTTCTTGAAGACTAGTGGTCTTCATCATTGTTTTTAATTCACCCCGTGTTTCTTATATTCCAGACTGGAGGGGGAAGCGTACGTGCATTACAAGGCGATGCTAATCAGCCTGGCACTTCACCTGATTCTACTAATGTTTGATCTCCTAGTTTGCGATAAACTCGAGAGTGGCCGCCATCTTTGGATTCTCGTCTTCATTCCTCTTATCTTCATATCTGTCGTCTCCATTGCTATCTGCGTATGGGCAGTCAAACATGATCGATCTTTTGAGGTAACTTACCTATTGTCGGAGCAACGAGTTATTGGCCACAATGGCCGCTCTACCTTTGGAAGAGCTCGAGGTGGCTCCGGTTTTTGCCAGCCTTTCATTGGCTACACTGCACTGTCCACTGCAGCACGAAGGGGAACTGCTACCCGGAACTTTTCTGGGAATGCCTCCTGGTTCCTTCGACTAATACCTATCTATCTAGGGTCAGTCTTCAACAGTTTTAGGTTGATTCCAAACCGCCACAGCCTCGATATACAGTTCACATGACATGCTGAACATATCAGACGTAAACGCCGATCAGAAAAAAAGTTTTGCTAAGATCAGGATCGAACCGGTGTGACCTAGCTCCCAATGTTAATCATTTACACCACTCGAGGTTGTTTAGATTTGGCGGTGTTAACCTTGTATTTATGTTCCAGCTGGAGTTATTCTGCTCAGTCAACATCCTCCAGTTCATCTTCCTAGCGCTGCGATTGGATGGATTCATATCATGGTCATGGGAGGTAGTGTTTGTCCCTCTCTGGATCATTCTCTGTCTCAGTTTGGTGGGCGTGGTCTATAGCATTATTTTTGCTGGCATACTGCTGACGACTGCTCAGGTGAATGCGCAGCAGAGAAGAACGTCGTTCCACTCGGCCCTCAGCTACACTGCGTTGGTACTACCTATACTAGTGTTCCAGGTAGGTACCTTGGGTACTTTAAGGTCTTATATTATCTATAGAACCAGATAACACTGGTACATGCGCGACCACCAATGGCCCTGACTGCTCTGAAAGCTAAACATGTGATTTTCGAACGAGAAACAGAAGACTGCGAATAGTACACTATGATTAGCTTACACTGGAGAACGAACTCAATCGAACGACATAAATGGTCGTGCAGTTACCGGTATCAATCGAGATATCATAAATATCGATATTTTATGTGTTTAGGTGCTTCTTGCGAATAAACTGGACGAAGATATCGATTTATCGTACTGCGGAGTGGTGTCCCCGTTGTTCCTGAGCTATATCACGCTTATTCTTATGTCTTTTGGCGCTAAAGGTGGAAATCGATGTAAGTAGAACTTTCGATTTATCGATTTATGTTAAGTCTGATTAGCTGAAAAAGTTTACTGGTACTAGAATGTTCCATTATGCTGGCAGGACTACCAGACACCAGCTCCCCACCCATCGTGTTACTACACGACGAGAAACTACTAGACCGGGGGCCCACGGGGTCTGTTCTTGACGAAGGGCAGGAAAAGGTTTGAGCCTGTGGAGCGATGGGGAGGCTCTGGTAGTTTCAGGAAACCTGAGTCTTACTGTCCGCCGTTGGGGCTTTTGGGGGCTACAAATTTTTTAAATCGTGAAATTTTCGGAAAAATCTGTCGAACGGGAGGACGAAAAATTTCACCTTCAGAAGATAGGGGGCATGCCCCAGTATATAAAAACCAGGAAATAAGACACTTCGGTTGGGGCTTTCTACCCTTAAGACGCAATCCAAAATCGGTGGAGACCGGAAAAATCTGTCGAACGAGTGGATAAAAAATTTCACCTGCAAACGATAGGGGCCGCGCCCTAGTATAGAAAAATCAAAAAATAAGACACTTTGGTTGGGGCTTTCATCCCTTAAGACGGGGTTGAAAATTTCGAAAAATTCGTCAGGACGAACGAGGGGACGATAAATTTCACCTGTGAACGATAGGGGGCATACCCTAGTATATGAAAATCAAGAAATAAGGCACTTCGGTTGGGGCTTTCTACCCTTAAGACGCAATCCAAAATTTGGCAAGTATCTCAAATTGTGCCGAAAATCAGCCCAAAAGGTACAAACACCAATCAGAGTAAAAATTCACCGTTAAACTCCAAATCTTATAGTAAGACACCAAATTGGGGGGCTTCTGGGCCTTAAATCACCCCTCAAATTTTGAAATGGGCGAAAAGTTACCCCAGAACTTGCTTAGTAAGTATGATATTGAGTTTTTTCTTGTTGCTATGAATTTGTCTTAATATTATCTACAACTTTTGTCTTGTAAAGTTTTTCGTCCGAAGTAACCTTTATCGCAGGGGGTGGAGGGTTGTAATTTCAAAACGCCGTAACTCCCTCAGTTGGTAAGATATCAATTTATTTCTTTTTGTTTTAAAATTGAGTTATTATTGTCTATAACTTTTGTCTAAAAAAGTTGTTCGTGAAATCACTTTCTGTCAAGGGTGGGGGTTGAAATTCCATATCGCAATATCTCCGTTATTATTGGAGGGAATGAGTCGGAAACAACTGAAAATTGTCTTATTCTACATTCTTCATGATTTTGCACTGCACTTGATGGATCAATATAAATTTAGTAAAAATCCTATGGCTATCGGGCATACCGTAAGGAATTTCTTCAAATTTTGGTATTTTCATCTATATAAACACTACTACTGTTCCGTAAATGGGATGAATCAGTGGTACAAAACGTAATAAAAGCGTCCAGAACGCTAACTTGACCGAAAATTACAATCCTGTACTCCCCTACCAGTCTACCGCTTCTCCTTTGGCAGGGTGTGTGACCTTATACTGCTCTCCAGGGCAGAAACATAGCCTAAACTGGCCCTTAAGGAGCAATAACAGGTTCACTAATCCTCTTAACTAATGCTCTTAAGAGCATTAAGTCTGACTCTAGCTTAGGAAAGCACTGAAAGGTTTCTCCCAGGCACTGGAAAGCAGTGACAGATCTTATTTCGGCTCCTGAGAGCACTGTCAGTCCCCCTATGGCCTCGGAAATGTATAGCAGGTCGCCGGTGAGGTATGTCTGGTCTCATCTTGGCTCTGGAGAGCACCTGTCAGGTTATACTGTGGCTCTGGAAAGCCATGCCAGGTCTTAGTTCGGCTCTACAGAGCGATGCAGGCTGCACTGTGCCTCTGAAAAGCCATACCAGGTCTCATTTCGGCTCTGGAGATTGATGACCACGTTGCCACAGTGCATCTGGGAGAGCCCTGTCAGGTGTTACTGCGGCTGTGAAGCTGTATGACAGGTCTTGTTCTGGCTCGTAATAAACCTTAAAGTGACATCTAGAGCCAATGAGACCAGGCATTGCTTTTCAGAGGCCCAGTGCAGCCTGACAGTGCTCTCAAGAGCCACAGTAAAACCTGTTATAGGTCTCCAAAGCCACTGTGAGACCTGATATAGCTTTCCGGAGCCACAGTGCAACCACTCATCGCTCTCCAGAGCCAAAATGAAACTTGTCACTGTTCTCCAGAGGCACTGTGCAACGTGTCATCAATCTCCAGAGCCGAAATGAGACCTGGCATGGCTTTTCAGAGGCACAGTGCAGCCTGCCATCGCTCTGTAGAGCCGAACTAAGACCTGGCATGGCTTTCCAGAGCCACAGTATAACCTGACAGGGCTCTCCAGAGCCAAGATGAGACCAGACATACCTCGCCGGCGACCTGCTATACATTTCCGAGGCCATAGGGGGACCTGACAGTGCTCTCAGGAGCCGAAATAAGATCTGTCACTGCTTTCCAGTGCCTGGGTGAAACCTTTCAGTGCTTTCGTAAGCTAGAGTCAGACTTAATGCTCTTAAGAGCATTAGTTAAGAGCATTAGTGAACCTGTTATTGCTCCTTAAGGGCCAGTTTAGGCTATGTTTCTGCCCTGGAGAGTAGTATAAGGTCACACACCCTGCCAAAGGAGAAGCGGTAGACTGGTAAAGGAGTACAGGATTGTAATTTTTGGTCAAGTTAGCGTTCTGGACGCTTTTATTACGTTTTGTACCACTGATTCATCCCATTTACGGAACAGTAGTAGTGTTTATATAGATGAAAATACCAAAATTTGAAGAAATTCCTTACGGTATGCCCGATAGCCATAGGATTTTTACTAAATTTATATTGATCCATCAAGTGCAGTGCAAAATCATGAAGAATGTAGAATAAGACAATTTTCAGTTGTTTCCGACTCATTCCCTCCAATAATAACGGAGATATTGCGATATGGAATTTCAACCCCCACCCTTGACAGAAAGTGATTTCACGAACAACTTTTTTAGACAAAAGTTATAGACAATAATAACTCAATTTTAAAACAAAAAGAAATAAATTGATATCTTACCAACTGAGGGAGTTACGGCGTTTTGAAATTACAACCCTCCACCCCCTGCGATAAAGGTTACTTCGGACGAAAAACTTTACAAGACAAAAGTTGTAGATAATATTAAGACAAATTCATAGCAACAAGAAAAAACTCAATATCATACTTACTAAGCAAGTTCTGGGGTAACTTTTCGCCCATTTCAAAATTTGAGGGGTGATTTAAGGCCCAGAAGCCCCCCAATTTGGTGTCTTACTACAAGATTTGGAGTTTAACGGTGAATTTTTACTCTGATTGGTGTTTGTACCTTTTGGGCTGATTTTCGGCACAATTTGAGATACTTGCCAAATTTTGGATTGCGTCTTAAGGGTAGAAAGCCCCAACCGAAGTGCCTTATTTCTTGATTTTCATATACTAGGGTATGCCCCCTATCGTTCACAGGTGAAATTTATCGTCCCCTCGTTCGTCCTGACGAATTTTTCGAAATTTTCAACCCCGTCTTAAGGGATGAAAGCCCCAACCAAAGTGTCTTATTTTTTGATTTTTCTATACTAGGGCGCGGCCCCTATCGTTTGCAGGTGAAATTTTTTATCCACTCGTTCGACAGATTTTTCCGGTCTCCACCGATTTTGGATTGCGTCTTAAGGGTAGAAAGCCCCAACCGAAGTGTCTTATTTCCTGGTTTTTATATACTGGGGCATGCCCCCTATCTTCTGAAGGTGAAATTTTGCGTCCTCCCGTTCGACAGATTTTTCCGAAAATTTCACGATTTAAAAAATTTGTAGCCCCCAAAAGCCCCAACGGCGGACAGTAAGACTCAGGTTTCCTGAAACTACCAGAGCCTCCCCATCGCTCCACAGGCTCAAACCTTTTCCTGCCCTTCGTCAAGAACAGACCCCGTGGGCCCCCGGACTATATAGTTTTGTCTCTCTTGTTTCGAAGGTTACGTCTAGAGAGAGGACTCTTTCGTGCATGGTTGTTGCAGCCTTCCGTGATGTCGAGGTACTGAGCTCAACACACTGGCCTCACATAACGAAGGTCATCCCTGATTTCCTGTCGGTATCAGCAGATTTTCTTTTTGTAGAGTGATTCACAGTGTCACTTGCTCTCAAACTCGGCCAACCAACATTTGCAAGTTCGGACTACTGCTAGCACTGTTACTTCCACTTGGGTGGCTGGTCTGAGAAAACCTTTTAATTCTTTCCTTATATGGTGAGGGTGCCGTTGCCTTGAAGATTTTTCACCATATACCTGATCCCGAAGTCACAGACCGCTGTTGTACTGATACTATTGACACACAGTGCTAATTTGGTGACCTTTTCGCAAGTTTTTGCAGACAAAGCCTTGGTTATGTATTCATCTTGTTCTACCACCTACGTCCATCATTCTGCCTTTAACAGGCATGGTTGTGGGAGTGTGTCAGTGAGA